>MU001839.1:0-96212 GCA_010093585.1 Melanomma pulvis-pyrius CBS 109.77
CGAGGGCGAGGGCGAGGGCGAGGGCGAGGTGGAGAAGAGGAAGATGCAGCAGACGCAGAGAGGCTGAAGGCCAGCGACGGTGCCGGTTTGGGTAGCGCTGATGGGGAGAGCCAGGCCCTGACAAGGCCGATGCGCGCCAACGACAGAGGCTACCTTGGCTGGCAAAGGCCGCTGCACACAAGCGCCGGCGGGGAGGTGGGAAAGGGGGTGGGAGGGTGCGCGCGACGAGAGACAGACTGTCGCGGAGAGGCTGCAGCAAACACAGCAGGGAGGGCAGGGGGCGCTGGGTTTTGAAGGCGCTGGGGGACGGCCCTGGGCTCTCTGGGCTCTCTGGGCTCTCTGGGCTCTCTGCTGCTTTGTTCGGCCGCTTCCACAGCCAAGCGGCCGCACAGCCGCACGCCCACCGTCGCCGCCCACTCGCTCCCAGCTGGCCTGGCTCAGCCGCCCGCAACAGGCCAAACACGACGCCCCAGCTGTGAGGCTGTGTGGCGCAGGCACTTTGAGTCCGCGCCGCCCGCACATGGCGCCTGTTGCAGCGCCCCCAGCCCTCACCACCGCCCTCGCCATGACGTCCACGGCCAGCTTCCACGAGAGGCCCCTGCGAAGCCACACCCACGGCCGCAATGCCGCCCGTCTCGTGCTGGAGAGGGCCGCCGACGACGGCGCCCTCAGTTCGTGCGTGCCCCGCTGCCCCAGACTGCCCCCTCCCCGACGCGCCTGACTGTCAATTGCAGAGAAGAATGGCCGCCCACGCTGCAGTACATCCTGAGCCGCCTGGACGAGGTCAGTGCCGCCCTGGAACCGCCCACTGCCCACTGCCCCCGCTGACGTCCCGTGTCCAGATCGTCGACGAGTTCCCCAGGCCCACACACGTGCCGTCCGAACCCCAGACCCTCCTCTCAAGCCAGGACTCGCAGGCCGCCACCGACAAGGAGAATGCCCCCCCCACTACCCCGACACGCCCGCCAGTCCCCTCCTTCTCCACGTCCAGTTCGGACCCCCAGAGCTTGCCGCAAGACACAGTCAACTTCTACACCTCCATCCGAACCACCCTGTCCAAAAACTTCCCCAAGCACCCTCCACACACAATCCAGCGCCTGGCTGAGCTCATACTGGACCCAAAACGGCGCTATGCCTACCTGCCGCCCTACCTGCGCGCTCTGGACAGGGTCGTCTCCGTTTCTTCGCCATTGACAATATTCCCCCTCCCCCAGGCTGTGCTTCCCACTGCCGGCAGCCTCCTCAATGGCACAGCGCCTACCCCGCAGAGCACCCTCGGCTCCGATGAGTCCCTTGGCGGCGCTCTCCTCACCCCCATCCCCTGGCTCCAGAATCGGGGCCAGAGCGAGCTGATATCCGAGTCGACGGAGATGGTCGATGGACCGCATGGCGCGGGGAGGATTGAAACCGTGTCTGTGATAAACGGGAATGGGGGAATGACCGCCACTTCTTCTACTTCTCCTTCCTCTACACCCGCACTCACGCCCTCCTCTACCTCTTCCTCCCCAATGATTGGTGTGGCGCAAATTGCATCCTCCCACCCTGACGGCGAAACCCTGCCCTCCACCGGCCCAGTCACACAAGGCGAGATCCTGCGACAGGAGCAGGAGGCCGGCATCGTGCTGTCGAATCCGCACTCCATCAACCCCAGTCGTACCCTGGTCAGCGACCCCGAGGCCGGAGCTACTATTCTCGATACGGTGGAACCAGAAGACGAAGTACCGCATGCGCGGGGCCCAGAGATCATCGGCATGGAAGACACCGGGCCTCAGAAACAGGGCCGAGCATTAGATATCGAGGGTGCAGTTGGTCGGCCAAGCCTGGACGGAGCGAGGGCGAGCAAGAGTCCCGGGCCGGCAGCACAGGAGCAAGATGACGAGGTCATGGCAGAAGCAGAGGATGCAAAGACTAACGAGCAGGAGAAGGAAGCGGCGGCAAAAGAAGAGGAGAAAGAGGACGAGGACGAGGACATGAAGGCCGACGAATAGAACTCATGGTCTGTCATGTCTTTATTGTGGGATGCACTTGGTGGCCAGGCGTCTTAACGGTAGAAATGCGAACTCGGGTTCTGGCGCTTTTTCCTGATGAATAACTCACACATGGTTTCTCTGGGTTCTGGATATCCGCCCTACGGCGTCAGGAGTGGGGTTCATCTCAGCGAGGAGAGAAGAGCCTGCATGCTTTAGGTAGATAAAACTAAAGGTTGATGAGTTGAATAAGCTTTGAGAGTTTCCGTGTTCCTGTCGATGGAGCTTCAAGATGGCGCCCTACACCCTGTATCCGCACGTGGTCACGTTGAGAAATCTCCTTTCACAGTCCAAATTCGCTTCAGAATACAATATCATTATACTATGCCACCTTGTACAAACAAGGAACCCGAAATTCAAAGGACGGGGGGAATAAGTAAACTCCGCCCAACCCCCCCCCAAAAAAAACTCCCCCCCAAGAGAAACTCCACGCTGCAAATACGGACATGGGATAGAGACGGGAAAAATTACAACCAAGTACATGATGTGTGCTGGCAAGGGCGGGCGCGAGTAGGACCAAACCAGCAAACAGGGCAGCAGCCACAGCGAAATAACAGAACTACAAACAAACACATCCACACAAGTATGTTCAGTGACTTGATTGGCAGGCAGTATAAAGTTAAATGTCCCACACGGGACTGGATTAGAGACGATTATACAGTAGTTTTTTTTGATATAGTGTCATGTCGGCACCGGGGTCCTCCAATTCTTGTACAAGCAAGAACACAGGCTCCCGCCGTCCTGCGGCTCGATGTTCTGCGTTATGGGGCTCTGGGGACTCGATGTCTTGTGGCACGCGGGCACGTTTTCGCCGCCGGCGGCTGCTTGCTCCACTCGGACGGCTGGAAAGGAACACGGGTCAGTCGACATGGTCTTGCGTCAGGGAAAGCGTTCGGGGTGTACGTACCAAAAGGCCAGGCGGGGAAACTCGGATCCCCCGTCCCGTCACCGTGCCCGGCATCCGGATACCCCTTCTCCATCTTGGTGTACAGCCAGCCGGTCAAGCTCGAGTTGTTGTAATCGCATTCCACGGCCGCGTTGTCGCCCGTGATGCTGCTGCTCGGACTGACCGTCTTGGTCAGCTGCACTTGGAATCTATATCTCTCCGTGTCCTCGCCTTGGTCCAGCAGCTCCAGGTCTGCGTTTGTGAAGGATATGCTGAAGGGGTTTGTGGTGCTGCTTATCTTGAGGGAGGATGGCGAGCCGCTGATGATCCAGTTGAAGGTCGCGATGGATTTGGAGGGGGACGTGTTGTAGATGGTGTAGGGGTAGCAGGTCCAGGTCGAAGCAAGAGAGGTGCAGTTGTCTTGCACCGTGTCGAGGAAGGTGATGTAGCTGTAGGAGCCCACGGGGAAGTTGGTCGGGAGCGCCGAGGGGGAAAGTGTCAGGGGGGAGGTCGCGGTCGCGGTCGGATTGGGGGCGTTGGAGGTGTTTGATTCGGACGCGGCTTGTGGCTCTGAGGAGGAGGCGTTGTTGCTTCTTCAAACACATCAGCATCTGTACATCAAAAGAAAAAGAAAAAAAAAAGAGCTTCGGTCAGTGAACAACATACCCATTTCCCCCCTTCTTCTTCAACCCCACCGCCAAACCCACCGCCAGCGCAATGATCAACGCAATCACAATCCCCAAAATAATCACCACTCTTCTCCAGCCCCCTCGTTTAGCAATCTGCTTGTGATTCCGGAGCGCACTGAACTTCTCGCCGTCAGACCACACGCTGTACGAGTAGCCCGACGAGTCGTTCGACTGGTCCTCGCTGCTCTCCCGCGGCACATCGCCCACCAGTGCCGTAGCCAGCCCGCTCTTCCTCATCGATGCCCGGTGCGAATCCCGCGTTTTGGCCTGGGCGTCCCCATTCTCGAGGATCACGCTGAGCCGCTGCCCGGCGGGCGTCGAGATGCGTTTTGTTTGTGGCTCGGAGAGTTGCTGATGTTTTGCGGGTCGGTTCCAGAAATCCATGGCTGTGGATGTGGATGTGGAGGGGGAGGGATTACAGATGAACAGGACCTTGGTTGGGATGGAATGGATAGCTCAATGGACTGGGAGCCGTGCAGACGCACTCGGTCGGCTAGTCGTCCAGACCGCTCGCATACGTCTTCGTTCGTCCAAGGTTCAATTGCTCCGTAGCGGGCCTCCAATTCGTTCCAACACGGTTCCAAATTGCTAGCTACCCGTCCATATCAACGCTGGATCTGGGGATGGGGGGATCTAGAGGAAATGGCGTGGGCAGCGGCAGCTTCGACGGCGGGATGGAAGCTCTCGAGAAGGGCAGGAGACCAGCGAGACCCGCCGTCGACCCGTCGACCCTTTCGAGGCGTGCGAGCTTGCAC
The DNA here is from genome assembly GCA_010093585.1 of Melanomma pulvis-pyrius CBS 109.77. Lineage (NCBI taxonomy): Eukaryota > Fungi > Ascomycota > Dothideomycetes > Pleosporales > Melanommataceae > Melanomma > Melanomma pulvis-pyrius. Next base: position 4,358 of record MU001839.1, read on the forward strand.
AGAACGGGCACGTGGTGTCCCTGCACGGCATGGCGCGCGCGAGGTGGTGTCAATCGTGGTGTCGCCATCTCCCGATACGGTTAAACGACTCAACCCGTCGAGCCTGGCGTCGAGACACGGTCCAATGGAAGAACGGGCGTAGCGAGCCTCCCATGCACGACGCTGGTTTTGTCGTCATGACGGCCTAGAATGCAGATCGACAGCTGAACGCTGCTCGCCGAGTACTGGGCGCCCTGGAAGGGCCTAAGAGTTGTGTGTACAGCGCGATAGCTGAGGATAAGAGGGGGTATGAAGTCATCGACTTGGTCCATCAATCGGCTTGTGAAGGGCATGTTCGAACACGAATCACAAGGGCAAACCTTGTTCAAATGAAAATTAGGGGTCTGCGATGGTTCATGAGTCGTTCTCGTCTGTTGACGACGTTCTGGGTGTTCCTGGTGTTTGGTTCGACCAAGGATGATGGCACGGTTCACTGAGTGACCCCCTGACCTGTACCATGTTCGATCGGACGAATCCATCCTTTGCAAGCCATATACTATCAACTTCAACTTTCACTTCTCCTCCTGTGCACAAGTTTTGGACCTGCTGGTATTTACTTGCAGGTTATTGAGAACAGGAATTCTTGTCTTGTCTTTCTACGTCAAAGTGTTTACTAGATTTTCATAGAGATGCTGGGGTGGTGGTATGAGTGGAATGATACATATTTATACTTACACCCCGCTCATTTTGCTCTTACTCTTACCCACAAATTCATACAATAGAGACATCTCGAATTTTCTGCCACTCTTTAGGTGGTACAAGTTGTCTTGTTCCTGTAGGTTTGACAGCTAACCGACTCTGCAGGGTGTCACTGCCCGTTTACATGGTCGGCGAGATTTTTCGCCAAGCACCGACGGCCGACTTGTACATTCACTCTTACCTCCTCACGTCCAGCACTACGCGTGGTGAGAGCGTGGGTGCTTTCATTGCTTCACCGCTGCGTCTCCCATTAGATAGGATGTGCGCCAAATATAGTCCAGGTCAGACTCACTTCACCACGCGTCCATTCACTGTCTCCTTGCGCGCCATCTTTCCTTTATCAACAAACGCCTTGTCCATCACTAATGGAGTCGCCTGCCACCCTTTCATGACACTCCGCGCACCCCAGATCTCTGGTCAGACGCCGCCTCTCCTTCTCCTTGTTTCGGCCTCGCGTCGCGTACAATTTATGCGTCTCGGTCTGATAGTTGATATAAACCCTGCTCAAGTCTTTTAAGACTTGGCTCTCGCAACTTACGGCCGCTACTTCCGTCCGTTCAGCTTCAAAGCCCGCGAATATGTCGGCAGGCCATATAATTGTCCCACTGCGCCCTGGCTCGGATGGTGACGCGACCCATCGCCCAACCAGCCAGACGTACACGCAGGTGGACCCACCGACGCTGTATCTTGAGAAAATCGGCCTCCAATGGATGAAATCACGGAAGGAGGCTCTACCTGGTCTTACCTACGCCCTTGAGCGCCTCCCTGCTGGGTACACCATGTGGCAGCGTCCACGCGTGAAGGATCCAAGCCATGTCGACAAGTATCTCTACGGCCATCCAAATCGAATTTATTTCGACTCGCCGAATCGGTTCTTCCCGCACTTTAAGTTTTTGATGGAAAATGGAGGAAACGCCATCGGATGTCCGTGTACCGTTTGTAACGCCAAAGGAGGTGCCATCCCGCCCCTACGCCCTGCGTATGGCTCTAACCAAAGAAACGGAGTATCGGGGGCCGCAACTCCCAAAGTAAGAGCTTCATCACATAAAGGCCGGCCAAAGTTAGTGACTCCAGGCATGGACACGAGCCGTAATGACGAAGAGGGCACTCCTGATGTGTACCGGAATCTCATCGACAAGCTACAAAGGCTGGGAAATGTGGACGAGACTATTACAGAGCCCATGAGCTTGGACTGGAGGGCGGAGCAAGAGATTCTTCCGAGGACGCTCAAAGAACTGAAAGAGAACCCGCAGTGGCTACCACGTAGAGGAGATATCGTCTTATACGTGCGAGAGCTCCCACCGGGCGTCGAAATCTGCCGCATCACAAAGTTCAACGAGTTCAAACTCGTGGATGTTAAATCCAGAACATATGTTGGTCATCCTTTGTGGGAGGCTGGTCTTATTGGGCAAACACCAACCGAGACTACGGACATCGATGACTTGGTTGAAGAGACCAAGAAGGAGAAAAATGTTAGTTATTCTGGCGTCCGCGTAGAGCCAATTCCCTCGCCAAATAGTGCCGACAAGTCTCTCTCGAAGCGGTACAGATATATCCCTGTGCACTACACACGCCCGTTCGTGTTCTGGAAAGACTTCCTTGGCTCACTTCCTGAGGAATCATGGCATCCAACTATCAAGAACGCATTAGCAGTAATGTCGTCCTTTTCTCTAATGGGCAAACACCGCTTCCGCGGCACCTGGCCTGAGGCCCAAATCTACAGCCACGGCATTTACATCGGGTCTGAAACGCTCGTAGTAGGTGACACGGTGCGATTGATTCCCAAGTCCGGCATATCGTCTTGCACCGACATTCTCACCATAACATCTATCCGCCTCAAATTCACAAATTTAGACGTAGCTAATTCTAATGACTATGACGAAGGCCGGCCGTACAACTCCTCAGTCCACATTTTCGGCAAAGCTTACACATCCGACGCCCACCGCTCCTCGAAAGAGTGGCGCAGCTTCGACCACCCCGTCCCAAATATCATCCGAAAATCCGACCCCTGGTGCCACCCTCTGCATCCCCCGTCAAAGGAAATGCAAGTTCCCTTCTCTCGCATCCTAGGTCGACTCTTCGAATCCGACGCCATGACCTTGTGGTTTCCACCGCCCTCCGCGGACGTGACCATCCCACCAAATCTATCGCAAGGGCTTGCAGGCCTGCAGGAAGCGCGGGCATACTCACGCGGGAACGATAGACGCATCACCGAGTCTTTTGGCGCGACGTGGTTTTGGGGCGATTCACGTGCTGAGGCGCTGGATTTGCGAACCGTGAATGGGCTGGAGATTAGCAAGTTTGACAGCGAGCGCGATCCGAAAGAATGGCGGAAACAAATCAAGGCCGCGGAGAAAATGAGCGACCAGGTCCAAACTCAGATACAAACGCGAAAGGAGGAGGTCGTACGAGGTGGATTTGTGCACAAGGGTCTGAGGGGCTTTGCAGCACACGGCTCTGCGTTCGCGACAGCTTCGCAGCAGCAGCAGCAGCAGCAGGCAAACTCGTCGCCGAGGAACCAGAGCGAGGGCCACAGCACGAGTGCGAGCGCGACGGGAGCCGCGAGCTCAGTCTCAGCCTCCGCCTCAGCCTCCGGAAACCCATCCATGCACTTCCGTAAGCGTGGCAAGGTCATCGATCTAAGCAGCGAGGGAGAAGACGAGATTCGCCAGCAGACCCGCATCATAGAGGAGAGAGTCGTGAAGGGAGAAACGGGCCCGGAGAAGAAGAAAGCCAAGGTAATGGTCGTTATCGACTGACCGACTCACAACTGATTGAAGGATTCAATTGCATTTTTGCATGCGTGCATGCGAGTAAGAGATGAGGTGTCCATGTTCACGGGTCGATCGCAAAAAGGACGAAACGGGTCCATGTGCCACTCGACAGGCGACACGGGCTGCCGGGTTTGACTTGACTTGGACAAGCGAGCAAACAGGAGAGTCTGGATGGTGTCTTCTCTGTCCGGCGTTGGCTCGAACGGAATGCATGGCATGCTGCATATCTGTTTGCTAGCTAGCATGAAGACACGCTCAGAGTTTCCACAAGGTGGAGAATCTCTGCATGTGATGATGAATGGGCTGGTAGAGTATCAGAGTACCTTTTACTCGATTGATGGATCGCTGGACCGGTCTCTTAGGGTCACCATAAAACACAATAAAACACCCTCAAAAATAGTGCAAGGCTTCTCTTTTATTTGCTTTGCTAAATGTCAAGTAGCCATCAGCCACCTCTTGTGACTCAAACGCAGCATATGGTACTACCGTCATATCTCGTAAAACAACGCTATGCTATACTATCGCTCCAGCAATCAATCTACGCCACGCAGGTAAACGAAAATCGCCTGTCTCCGCTCCGTTTCCCTCTGCAAATTAGAAAATATAATTTAACCAATATCCATATCCATATGAAAAGACACAAGAAAAAGTCGCCGTGACTGTTGCGTCTGTATGTCGGGGTATCTCCTCCATGCAATTACAAAAGAAAAGAGGAAAATTAAATGATAAAATGAAAGATTCACGCCCAAGGTGATCGAACAGGGGCACGGAGCCTGGCCCAAACAATGCAAATTTCAGACTTCAAACCAAGCCGAATCTTGGTACGTTGTACCAGTATGAGGAACGCCAGGTGCGATAAGCAAAACCCAATTTCGTGAAGAAGAAGAGGAAGAAGAAAAGAGTGGATAGCACACCGGCCACCACCTAGAAACCTGATGAAAGATGAGATGTCATTAGCGAGCGAACAAAAAAAAGCAAACACTCTAAAAGCTATGTCTCTCACTACCCCATGAAAAGGGCAAGACAAGACGAAGAGTGGTAAAATAGGACTTCGGAACACAATCCACCACTAACTCTCCGTCAGCGCATCTCCCAAAGCATCTTCATCGAGCTCCGTAACCACGACCTTGGTCGGCGTGGGCGGAATCGCGTCGAAGAAGCCCCAAATTGGGCCGCTCTGATTGACACCCGCAGGTCTTAATTTTAGCTCTTTCTCCGCACGCTTTGCAGCCTCGTCTTTTTTCTTGCTGCTGCCTTGTGTGGACTGCGAGTTACTTGAGGCTGAGGACACCGGTCGCAATGGAGATACCGTAGGCCCCGCGCCCCATTTTCCGAAGACCCAGCCGCCAACTTTCTTGCCGAGAGTGTTGGGAGCAGGCTTTTGGGCCGAGTTGATACCACGCTTTTGGTTTGCGATAGTGGAGTGGAGTAGGGAGCGGTTGCGGGTGCTGCTGTCTAGATTTCTTCGAGTCATGCTTCCCGTGGCTGTTGCCGTCCAGGGTGTTAATTCGGGCTTGATCGAGGTCCCTGAACCGGGGGAAGAGAAATGGGGAGTCGATGAGAAGAGAAGCTGTGCGGGCCGGGATTGAAGGGTGTGGATGTCCATTCCGGACACTGATATTAGGGACTCGTGGGAGGCAGCACGGCGGAGTGAAGGGCGGTAATGCGTGGTAGGGGAGAATGCTTCGTCGGAATCGTATGTAGGTGAAGTCAAATAGTTCGTGTCTTGTGTAGGGGGATCTTCGATCTCCTCTGGAATTGCAGCATGTAAGGATGGACTCAGTGTGAAGATGTCATTTGCGAGAGAGTTTGCGGGGCTGATTGCTGAGATGATGGCCGTTGCTGGGCTAGATTTGGCTGTCAAAGAAATGGGCGTGGAAGCGCTGCGGATTGTGGATAGACTTGGAGGCTTGAGGCTCTGTGACTTGCGCCTCTGATGACGATATGCAAGGTCTTGACTGTACAGGCTTTCTCTAGCTTTCGATGGTCCGAATGACGGAGAAGCAAGATCGACACTGTCTGACGGACTCGTAGGGCGGGAGGAGTCATATGCCACGTCACTAAAAACGCGGTCATAAACAGACCCTCGGTGTGACATTGAAAGTGGGGATCCAGGAACAGATGACGGAGCAAGAGTCGTTGCATTCGACCATCGGTTCGTATTCGGGGGCACTGTGGCGGTTGCTTGAGAGAGGATGGCTGCCGGGGACGATGGATCGGGAGGTGCGGGGGGCGTGAACGTGAGACTGAACCGCTTTTTGCGGGGACGGCGCTGTGGCAGAACTTTGACTGGAGTTTCTTTTCGCTGAGGAGGGTTGTGGTAGTGGTGATGGATGTGGAGCTCCGGGTTAAAGACGGCGTCGTTGCCGAGCTCTCGCTGCAGAGAAGAGGGCGCTGCGACATCTTCTGTGGTTGGAGAAACGGGCTGATGAGCGCGGAGTTGCTCACGGAGGAGTTCGACCTCTTCGTTGGAGCACATGAGCATCTCACGGAGCTCCAGAATGCCGTGCTGCAAGTTGGTATTGTCGAGAAGAATGTCCTTGACAAAATGCGATACGACGCTCGAGCCGCTCTTCTCGTGGCCTGCCTGGGCCTTGAGCCTTCCTGCCGCCGTCGCTAGCTCTCCATCCACGGCTATGCGCCTCTCCATCCGCGCTACAATCTCGAGGTGTCGTTCATGCTCTTCCCGTGCCTCCTTTTCAATGCGGTCGATCTGGTCCTGGAGGTCTCCTATCGTCGTCTCCGCACGCTTCCACCTCTGAATCGCGGTCCGCTCATCGCCAACCTTGTCCTCCAGCGTCCCCTGCAGCTGCGCTTGCTCCCGCTCCAGATCAATCAGCTGCCGTTCGAGGGACTGGGTGCGCGCGGCGAGGGAACTCAGACGCTGCAGTTCCTGTTCGGTCGAGTGCAGTGTGTTGGTGAGCATTCTGATCTGGTCGTCCGAGTCGGCAACGGCGTCGTTGAGCTGCTCCAGCTTGTCCAGGAGGTCGCGGTTGGCTTTGATGGTCTGGGCATTGCGGTTCTCGAGCTCGAACTTCTCCTGCTCTAGACTATCGATAGTGGCAGACATTTGGCGGCGCTCGCGCTCCGAGTCGGCGACATAGGCCTCATGGCGGACGAGGAGGGCCTGCAGAGCGAAGGTCAGCGACATGCCGGGCTTGGCTGGTGGGTCAAGACGCTGTGTGTTTGCCGCCGCCAGGTCGGCTTGCGTCTGCTTGTCGGTCTTGTCGAAAAGGCTCATTGTAGGACGTACCTTCCCAAGCTGTGCAGCCTTGGACACATTGTTTTCCAGGCCCTCGAGGAGCTTGCCGTTGTGGGCGAGGAAGGCGCATTCGCGATTCCCACAGCAACACCGGGCCTCTGGAATGCTGGTTCTCGCTATCTCCATGAGGACCGAGCCGGGCTAGATACACGCGATGGGATGTCGTTGATTATACCACGCATGCTCGGAGGGGGAGTGCTGGGGATAGTAGTGTGTGGCCGGTAGTAGAGGGGGTTGAGGATGTCGAGTGTGCCGGCGCGTGGTTTGCGTGCCTGACTGACGGCGAGGCGCATCGTCCAGCAGGTTGTGGTCCCTGCAAGCTCGCGCGCTCGGACCAGCCACCCTGTTTTGTTTCTCCCCACCTCCACTGGCCACGAGCCCGCCCTTCGTCTGCATCGTGCGACATGTCTGCACTCTTCACTGCCCGTCGAGTTGCGAATGCGAAGCGCCGCCAGCCACCCATCTGAGATGCTCCTGCTAACCGCCACCGACGGACGCAGCGGCGCCGATGACGCTCATCAAAGATGCCGAGACTGCAAGATTGCGCCGCGCAGGTGATGCATTTCGCAATCTCTCGCTGGATTAGGAAACCACGGGCTTGGCCATCTCACTCCGCGACTAGTTTCCTTCGTAGCCAAAAGATACTACACAACAATGAGATGTATATATATATGCTTCGAGTCTGGAGGTTTTTCCTGGCTACATCTCTTTGATACACTCGAGCTGAGCTTCTTCAACTCCACAATGCTGTCCGTACGAATCGTAGCACGAATAGCACCACGGACTCACACACCTTATCCACATAAACACACATCCTCTTCCCTACTACAGTCACAATGGATTCAAAAACGCTCGTCTAATTTGCCGTCCTCCCATTTCTTCAGCCAACTCCACCCTCTCCTCAAACCCTCCCCACCTCTCCGCCCATCCAAGCCAGCCACTCCCTCAGAGAACCCCTCCCCGCCATCCATCAACATCATGTACCTCCTACGCGACGCCAAGCGACCCGTCAGATACACCGTACTCGGCGCCCTCGGCATCATCGCAACCGCCGAATGTACATTCTGGATCAAAGTCATACAGCACAAATTCTTCTCTCCCGATGAAGAGTCTTCGGAGGAGTTCTTCAACGAGATCTGGAGGAGGGTGCAGAGGTATAGGCGTGTGTGGATCAACGCGTATGGACAGTATTATTCTTCCACAGTATGGGGCGTTTGAGACAAGGGTCGGGTAGGATGGTGTGGGGGAATGCAAGGGAGCGGTTTGAAGGTGTATTGATATTGGGACGAGTATTGAATAAACATAGACAATTTGGGCAGGCGTTCGGACACCAAAACTTCTCGTTATCGAAAATGTAAAACTAGGAACAGCAAAGTATTTTACTACAAGCGAGCTATTAATGTAACCTCTCTCCTCTTTTTCATTATAGAGCCTTTCCTACAATTCACAAAACCCTTCGTGCAGTCTCCGCCTCTCCACTTTCCTCTTTTCTCTCACCTCTTAACTTAGTTCGGTATGGCAGCATTTCAGAAGAGTCGTCCCCGAAGCATTGCACAATAGGAGCTCTGAACAACAGTAAAAGAACACGTTCGCTTCTTTTCCTCATAGCTGCTGAATATGTATGTCTTCCATCTTTCTGTCATGGTCAATATCACCACTCGTTGTTATGCCCGTATGAACCCTGCACGTGATGACAGCGACGTGCTTATATTTCCATCTAGGCAGCGCGAACGGTGTGAAATAGCGCACATAGTCCATTTCTCTACTTACATGTACACAGGTCTCCAATACCGTTCGCTAGATACAATGCATGGTCAAAAGTTTCCCGCTAAAAAAAATTCCTACTAAAGAATGCGTACGGCATATCTTCAAAACAACAACACCAGACGAACATCATCCTATCTCTCAGTCATTGGCTCACCACCGCTCCCGCGCATGAACCTCCCACACTGCCCATTCCCATGATTACGAATAATTGAACAACAAATATATTACATCTGTATATATGTCTTATTATTTTGAGGATATACTAATCGTTTTGATTACCAGTAGCCCAGTTGATGCGGCTCACGGAACTCACAACTCGTCGTGGGCATGTTTGCACTGTTATATATACAGCATCACAGCTTTATATCAACTATACGTAAGATGTACAGGTCGGATTAAATCAAAAAAAGAGCCTAATCCAAGATATGCTGGTTGAGCAAGCAAGTTCGTTCCGTGTGATTGTTGAACCCCTCTCCTCCAGAAGCGGAAGGTGCCCCAAGATATGTTGGTTGAGCAAGCAAGTTCGTTCCGTGTTATTGTTGAACCCCTCTCCTCCAGAAGCGGAAGGCGCCTCCCTCACTCCGACGGCTCCAGATTCTCATCAACTCCATACTCATCTACAACCCACGCACAGAACTTCTCCCACTTGCCAATCCACTCCTTTAGTCTCTCTGCCCGTACACCTTTCCCCATGGTCCCATCCTTCACATCTTGCACCCACTCTTTTGCAGTATAATCCTCGAAGCTGGCCCATCTGACGCTGTTCTCCGCTAGCGAGCCCAGTCCAGCTAAGCCCAGGTTCTCCCAGCCCTGTAGCGCCTGCCAGAAATCATGCGACATGCCCATTACACCTTGGCCAAGGATCGTCGGGTCATCATTACACAGCGAACAAGGCACGCCGCGAGCGAGCAGAGCAGGAAGCGGATGCGACATGATACTTCCACAAAGCCTCAGCACTTCATTTGACACGGGACAGCTCTCGATCAAGATCCGCTTCTCCTTGACCATGTCGATGAGGAGGGGATGTTTGTAGAGACTGAAACCGTGGCCAATGCGACGGGTTCCGAGAAGGATAGCGTCAAAGAGGTTTTCGTCGATCGAGTCGCCATCGCCTAGAGTTTCACCCGCATGGAAGAAAAACGGGATGTCGACGCCAGATTCGGCACACGTCTTGCGGAACCAGAAGAGTTCTGGGGCGAGGTCTTGCAGTGGGCGGCCGAGATCTTCTTGGCCAACGAGATCGTAGCCTGCTATGAGGTTGGGGAATTCGAGTTTCATTTCGATGCATTGTTTCATGCCTTGAACGAAGGTTAGTATGAAGTTCGAATTACTAAAAACACGATCATAACTTACTCTTAATGACTGCACGCTTATCGAACGCACGAATCGTAGTCCAAATCATTCGAGCTCCCCAGAAGCCCTTTCCTTCTGCAGATGCTTTGAACTTCTCAATCTCGTCGTCCATGTGCTCCAACATGTTGAAGTAATCCTTATCAAACTCATCTTGTCCGGCACACCGATAAGGAGTGTAGAAAGCCGACCTCATGTCTACGTAGTTGACTCCATCATCGAGTAGCTGCTGGCATAGCTTCCGGATGAACTTTCGGTAGATCGGCTCGTAGTAGATCAATGATCCTAGAATCGGAAAGCAGGATAAGAATTTGCGCCAAGCTTCGTTTGGACCCTCATGATGTTTTAGATGCTCCTCGGAGGTGATGGTGGTGCGTGATCGTATCCACTCAATGAAACCTTTCCGTCCCCCGTCAGAGAAGCTGTCGGCGGCCGTCGTAATCGGTATGGGCGTATTTGGAGCATATGTATCGGCCCAAATCGAGACACGCTCTTTAGCCGCTGTCGTCGAGTACGTGAACGAAAAGCCCGTCTTCAGCCTCTCTATAGGCGAAGACAATGGCCCGTCACTCGTGATACACACACCGTCGAGTGCAAATGCCTCTTCTAGTGCCCAGTCCAAATCCACCATAGCCTCAAGGTGGCAGTGCAGTAGCGCCCCCTTCGGCATCTTGCTCACAATCTTCCACAGTTTGCTCTTCTCCATGCGGTCCTTGGCAAGCGAAAACATCATCCCGGGAAAGACGTCAACATGCTGGCGCACGAGGGTATCCTCGTAGTCCTTGGTCCAGAGCGTTTGCTGCTCCTCGAAGCGGATCTGGTCAACTATGGCGCACGCTTCGGCGGCCGTGGGAGAGAGATTCTCGCGGAAGACGCGGTCTGAAGCTTGTCAGACCAATTCATGCCATGCTCTGCTGATTCACCAACCACTTCGCTGCTTTTTTTCCTGTTCGACGAGGGCGTCTCTCCCGGAAAGGTACTTTTGGATGAATGGGTCGCTAAGACTTGGGACGCCCTCGGCCTGCTCCCAGGCGGGATCGTTTGCAGCGTCCAGGGCCATCTTGTGAGAAGCCTGATGAATACAAACACAGGAACAAAGTTTGAAGAGTCAGAGAATGTCAGAAAATGAGCTTCATTTTTGGATGCGCCTGCCGTCCTTGGATTAGGTAGAAATGACACTAACGTTTGTGCACCTTCCCGCATCCAGTGAAGCGCGATCTTATCGGCACGTGAGATTCGATAACATCCCCGCGGGGCCAACCCTCGGGCGGACGTCGAATGTTACACGGCCGCCTTCGAGCACATCACCAGGCTATTCACAAGCCCAACCCTAGCTCTACCCTACTGGCCCCCCATGACCGACGCTGTTGACGAGTAGTTTCTCGCCACACCTCCTCTCATTCACTATCCCTCATTATCACGCAAACCCTCTCAGCCGCCGCCATTCATCTTCTACATAGTCGCGACGAGCAAACGTGACGCGGCAGACGCCCCAGCTCACACTTCGCTACTTTACCACACCTTGGTATCGCATCGGGATTTTCACTGCGCACTCGCTTTTCCTCGCCGTTGCTAGGGCTACTGTTACTTATGGAGCCCACCTCACGACGGCGGTAGGCGCTCGACTTGCCAGCCATCCACCGCCTCCCTCCAACCTGACTACCCCCTTAACCATGGCTTTTTTCTCCGTCTTGTCCTCCTCGATCGGCAAGAGACTTTTGCTCTCTGGACTGCGGTATATTGATATTCTCGACAAGGACCCGGCCGACTTCGTTAATGTCGATCTTGGCAAGAAGACAACGCTCGAATTCCGCGATGTTGGCCTACACGTCAAGGCAAGCTTTCCCCAAGCGGACATATTCTGGACTCGTGCATGCTAATATCGGATGATAGAAACTTATATCGTTACTACACCTGAAGCTCCCTCCCGAAATCCATCTTTCTAAAGCCAGAGCGTCGCTACTACGCGTTACATTTGTTCTCGACTTCGGCATCCCCCAAATTATAATAGAGGTAGACGGGATTCAGGTTCATGCTAGATTGGCAGAGGATGTGGAGTCTACGGACACAAAGTCACAAAAGGATGGTCCCCGGTCACCCCGATCGCGAACACGACCTCGGTCGCCGCTTCGCCGCCGACGGTCCTCTCCACCACCTCCAGCCGACGATGAAAGCGATGCTTCATCTGAAGAAGATGACGACCAGAAGCTGACCATGGATGATCTGGCCCAGTCGTTCATTAGGGAAGAACCGGACGAGGAAATCAGGGAGTTGGAGGAAGCATTAAATACACAATCCGGGTACCTACAAGAATCCGTCAGTTCTAGTGATGATGGAGATGATGAGAGTGTTACGGGAATGGGCGCTCCTTTGGCCCTTCCTGATATTCTGCGGAACATTCTCAACACGGCACTGGATCGGCTGCAAATTATCGCCAGTCATATCGATATTATAGTGGAAGACCAGTTCCCCGCAGAGCCATCAAACTCGCCCAACGAGAATGGGGACACTTTTGTGTCTCTCAACTTCCACGTGGATCGCATTGCGATTGACTCTGTGACTGCTCGGGACCAGCGAGTTGATATCACCTCTTCAATTTCAGCAGAAGATCCCACCTCGAAACTTGGAAAGCGTCGAATGCGAGTCGAAAACATATGTGCTCGACTGATATCGGACGCATCCAATTTTGCGTCCATGTCACGAGTCTCGAGACCGTCATCACCGGCAGACACTCGCTCCGAAGTCTCATCCAGCCATAAATCTAGAAGTGAACCTTCAGCTAGCCAATTTTCCACAAAGCACGACTCTGTTGATATCCCGGAAGAAGATACCGCCTCCATCGAAGCCTCAATTCCGGACGTGCACGAGGAGATAGAGCAACACCTGATACAACCTAGCCTCGAGGAGGGTCGCCTCGAAGCTTCCATCCTTACTACGGATGAAGACCGATTTGCAGATGCTGCTTCAAACGATGGCTTAGATCGAAGTATAATAAGCGACTCTATTTCTCAATCTCGACATTCTCTTCCATTGCAAGAAATGAGCGCAAGCAGCATCTTGTACGACGATGAAGGGATGTTGGATTATGCGATGGAGAATAACCTTTTCGAATCAAGATTAGGTGAAGCCCCCAATGTGCAAATACCCGCGGGACACACAGAGACATGGGGAGCTGATGGGGCAAGTTCGAGCCATCTATCAAAACATTTGCCGCCTTTGTCTGAACCATCAGCCTCGGGATTTCTCACCTCATCTGCGCTCGCGAATCCGATGGATTCTCTGTATAACGACCAACCCCTGGGACAGTCCAAACTCTCCGAGAAGCTCGCATCTTCAACGGACAATCTTGATGCCGCAATGCACCACGCCCTTGACGAGGAACAAGTCAGTCCGACTAGAAGCACCCACACTGCTTCTCCTCCTCAGGAAGAAGAAGATTTGGCCGAATCTAAACTATTCACACATGACGAAGCAGAGAGCATGTATATGAGTGCGATGAGCGCTGCACCTTCAGATTCTAGCCACCATCCAGCCATCCCTGGAGGTTGGGACTCCGCATCCAGTTCAAGTCAAGACACAGGATCAGATTTTTCAGCACCAATTCCAGCATCCATGGTCGCGGGAAGCATTCTGGGACTTGTCCCAGAAGCCGATGATGGTTGTGACACACCGCGCCCCGGAAGTCGACAAAGTATATTTTCGTCTCCACAAGAGCAGCAAAAGGCGGATCCCGCCTATGATATCAAGACCGAATATAGTGAGCCACTGCCTAAACTTTCAAAGCTGTTCTTAAGCGTGGACGAGCTTAGTGTATGGTTTCCTCTTGGATTGAGCGAAGAGCTAAACAACGTGCAAACTTCTGAGCCGACACCAAAAGATTCAGGATTTGACTTCAAACCCCCAAACTTGGGCGAAGATTCCATATTTCAGGAAATGCCAGGTTCGTTTTCGAACTACGCGCATTCGAAATCGTCGCGAAGGAAAGGCTCCGTTGACATTCCTGAGTACACGAAGAAGCGCCCGAATCTACAATCGCCACGTGCGGAGAAATCCCCAGATGCGCCCAAGAAGGGTTCTTCAGCCACCGTTAGTGTGGAAATTGGAACAGTTGCTGGGCACATTGACCTTTCCACTGGCCGCATAATGTTCCAAATGGTTGACAAACTACTGAAGGCTCTGACTAGTGTGCCCGAACCAGATAAGAAGCAGTCAAAGACACAGGACGCCTCAACGGATATGAAAGCTAGCATCGACCTCTCTATCAAGCTTGTCAGCATTGCGCTTTTAGATCGTTTAATGACGGAGTCAATACTCGCGGGAAATCCCTCCCGAGTCGCACTTGATTTAAATCCGCTTGATGCGATAATCAAAGTTGATCTTTCTTCGATCCAGGTGGCGAGCCAGAGCGCGGCGCAAGGTTCTCGGGCCAAGCTACAGATTGGCAAGTTTGTCTTGTCGTCCTTGGACCAGGATGTTATTTCTTTCCATGGCGCAAAGGAACGATCAAGACGGTCTATTAGTAGCCTCCCGGAGCAGCTAAATAATGACATCGAGATCGATTTCGAGCAAGCAAAGGATCGTCGGGTAACTATCGTTACGCGTCCTGTTAGGATTACATTCGACTTGCAAAAGCTTGACGATGCATTGAGCACTTTTGGTGGTTTTAGTGGCATATTGGAATTGGGAAACTCCATTAATTCAAACAACACCATTAGCAGCCCGACGATATCACCATCCCGACCTCGACCACGTGGTGTTCATTTTGGTGATCATCCTCCTCCTCCAACCCCCACGAGTCTTGGTATGCCCAAGATTCATATCCAGTTTGGAGAAGTCTCCTTTGTCTTGAAAGGGAAGAGTTGTGCAATTCAATTACAAACAACTTCCGTCAGGGTTGCAGTTCGGCAAAGCAATCTTCGTCTAAAAGTATCGGAAGTTCAACTGTCGGGACCATATGTGGATGCTTCCCAAATTGGGGCGCCGTTAATGGTGGAGATTAGAGACACGACAGTCAACTTCCTCTTCACTCCAGAAGAGGTAGATTTGACGCGGTTGATCTCGATGATCACTCCATCAAAAGATCCATATGAAAATGACGAGGACATTCTCATAGAAACCTTGCTTCGACAGCGTCGAAAGGGCTCTGTTCTCCGGGCCGAAGTTGCGAGTGTCGGAATACGAGTATCGGATCTCGCTCAACTGCAAATATTTGACGCGCTTGGTGCGGAAATTGCTAGACTGTCTAAAGTCGCCAAGTATCTTCCGGACGATGACCGGCCCGGTCTTCTGACACTTGCAGTCATTCAAAAGTTTGACGCTACCTTCGCAGTCAACGAACGGCTTGGAGACGTGTCTGTCTCCCTTCATCATACTTCACTAGCACATGTTGGAGTTCCCGCACTGTTCGCGGCGGAGATCGGCGAAGTTTGTGTCAAGCGGGGCGAGGAAACACTGATACATGAAGTCATTAAACTCCGCCCACAAGATCAGCTACCTATGGTCATGGTAAGAATGGTGGGTGACGAGATGGAACCTGTGATTAAGGCAAAGTTATTCAACCTTTGCGCCGAGTACCACGTGTCCACTGTAATGGCAGCTCTAGGAATCTCGGAAGATGGAACACTGGACGACATCGCCCTCGGTCTCGCATCATCCGTTGCTACAATCACCGGCGCATCTTCTCCAAAGTCGCTAAGCAGACAAAGTTCCGAATCGGATTCGCCTCCCTCTACGACTTCGAAACCACTTCACATCGACCTCCTTCTCAGAAGTTGTGCTGTTGGCCTGAATCCGCGGAAGATCCCTTCCAAAGCCCTGTTTGTTCTCACAAATGCGCACTTGACGGGTAAACAAATTAAGAAAGGCGAATTGTGTGTTCTAGTGGAATTTCGAAAAGCCTCGGTCCACGCAATTGATGACATCGCCCGTCTTGAAGAGAGGCAAGACCTGCCATCCTTATCTACCTCGTCTTGGGAAAATCGCCATCTTGTTGAGCTCCGCGAGTCGGGATATGTATCTCTTAGCTCCATCTCCGCTGCGAAAGTACTTGTAAATATTGCTGGAGATGGAAAGGATCAGCCGCAGGAGATCGATGTCGAGTTCAAGAATGAGTTGTTTGTCCTTGAATCCTGCGCAGATTCTACACAAACCCTTATCGCCATACTGAACGGGTTACAGCCACCTAGTCCTCCAAGTTCCGCTGAACGCTATAGAACTGTGGTTCCTCTACAGCAGATGATGGAGTCTTTTACAGGTGACGCAGTTGCCTCCCCCGAGAATACCGAGGATGAGAACTTCGAAGATGATGCTGATTTCGTAGCGGATGAGGTTCCTGCAAATCTAGAGTTCGTCGGCAGCTTCTACAACCCAGATTCACTTCCATCTGAAGAGGACCTTGGTGATAGCATGCTTGGCGAGGATGATCTTGGTGTTTTCGCAACCGCGCCGGTGACTCGTCAACGCGGCGATCGAGCTCTTCTGGAGAGCTTCCAGGAACAGTACGAGGTCGCTGAAGGCGAGCAAGATTTCGATTTCGATGAGAATTACTTCAAGGAGTCGGATTCGGATCAGAAAGGAACAGCCCGCAAGTGGGACTCGACAAAGAACCAGTACCAACTCAGCAACGAGTTCAAGATTCCAAATGCTCCTCTCAGAGTTCGTGTGCGCGACATGAACATTATTTGGAACTTATTCGACGGCTACGATTGGCCTAAGACTCGGGGTATTATTGCCCAAGCAGTTGAGGACGTGGAAGCCCGTGCTGAGGAGCGACGACGGAGACCTCGAGACGAAGATGACGACGAGGACTTTGTCGAAGCTGACTTTTTATTCAACTCGGTCTGGATTGGAGTCCCGATAAAAGACGAACAGGGAGCATTGGCGAATCGCATCAATCACGACATTGACGACCTTGTGAGCGAAACTGGAAGCTACGCAACCTCGACCGCCACCCGAAGCACTGGAGCCACTGCTCGGCCACGCAGTGCTACCAAGTCCCGTCGGCGTAGACTCAAGCTTGAGCGGAGCAAACAGAGGAAGATTTCCTTCCAAATAAATGGCGTTGCTGTTGACCTGGTGCTGTTTCCTCCGAACTCGGGCGAAACTCAGAATTCGATCAACGTTCGGCTACAAGAGTTCGAGATCTACGATCACATTCCGTCCTCTACATGGAGGAAGTTTGTAACTTCACTCATACCGCCCAGCCAACGTGAGATGGACAGGCCGATGATCAAGCTAGAGCTGTTGACTGTGAAGCCTGTCACTGAACTTGCTGCCTCCGAATTGGTCATTAGAGTTACAGTTCTCCCGCTCCGCCTCCACGTTGACCAGGATGCGCTGGACTTCATAACCCGCTTCTTTGAGTTTAAAGACGATTCAGCTCCCGAAGTTAGCGCGCCCTCGGAGCAGCCCTTCATCCAGCGCCTCGAAGTTATGGCAGTGACTCTGAAGCTCGACTACAAGCCCAAGCGTGTTGACTATCGCGGTATTCGCTCCGGCCACACTACAGAGTTTATGAACTTCCTGATCCTCGATGGTGCAGACATCGTGCTCCGTCACGCAATCGTCTACGGCATCACCAGCTTTGATAAACTTAACAAGACACTCAACGATGTCTGGATGCCAGATGTCAAGCGAAACCAGCTTCCGTTTGTTCTCTCCGGTCTAGCAGCCGTCCGCCCACTTGTAAATGTTGGAAGTGGCGTCCGTGACCTTGTCGTCGTACCGATGCGTGAGTACAAGAAAGACGGGCGTATAGTTCGCAGCCTACAAAAAGGTGTCTACGCTTTTGCTAAGAACACGACGTCTGAAGTTGCGAGGCTAGGTGCAAAAGTCGCCATTGGGACGCAAAATCTGCTTGAAGGCGCTGAAAACCTTTTGGCCCCCCAGGGTTCATCACCTGGGCGCTCATCTTCCACCCTACACGATTGGGATGATGTAGATCAGTCAGATACCAGCGACGACGAACCGAGAGCATTATCCAACTACGCGAATCAGCCTATCGGGGTCAGAGCCGGGCTAAGGACCGCAGCGAGATATCTGGAGCGCGACTTGCTCACTGCTCGAGACGCGATTATAGCGATACCGACCGAAGTCATGGAAGAAGGTACTGGAATGGGAATGGCAAAGGCGATTGCAAGGAGAGCCCCCACAGTGATTTTGAGACCGGCCCTTGGTGCAACAAAAGCGGTATCCAAAACACTTCTCGGAGTAGGGAATGCATTGGATGAGGGGAGTAGGAGGAAGATCGACGATGTAAGTGCACCTCTTCGTCCTCTAATCCATTGGATCAAGTTTTCTAACATGCTGCGCAGAAATACAAATCTTATTAGTCTGGCGATGGGCGATTATGCTCAAACTCTTGATGGTAGCATAGTGTTGGTTTTCTACATGGACATGTGCGTAATGTTTAGTGTGCTGTTTTGCTGCTCGCTCTCTTCCTCTTGGTTCATTCTATCTGAATGAATATCCGTGGCTTTCACATTGGTCCTATTCAGCGTTTCCTTTGTCTTGACCGTTTCAAATTGCATAGCGATGGTGTGACCATTCTACTCCGTTCTTTTTGCATCATGGGGGAGAGAGGAGGCGGGGCAATGTTAGCTACCAGCGGCGTTCTTTCAATCTCTTTGCATGCACTCCTCTCCCTTTCTCTCTCTTCTCTCCCTTTGAGATTGGCAGGGGATGGGATACCCGGCGTACTGTCTTTGAACTATGCATCAATAGAGTGCCTATTATTAGTAGAATATACAGATCCTTATACCTATTGCTGTAATGGAAGTCAATTCAACCCCGTTCCACAGCCTGGTACTCGTATGGCTCACCGCTGTTTGCGTGACGCAGCCTTTTGGTGCGATGTCAGTGATACGACATAGCAGACATGGAAGTGCAACATGGTTAAAAAAAAGAGCATCGGTTTGTGTCATTGGTAGTCCGAATCCAGATATGAGGTTTGGATTCCTCGTTCGGCGATTGTGCCAGCCCCGGAAGGTCCGATTTCACCTTCCGAACAGTGAGTGCCCCAACGCAGCAAGGCTTCCAAGATCTGCACCAAGACCCCCCCCTCTATCCAAGATGCGTGCCGTGTCGCACGAATGTGCTACAGAGACAGGCACTTTACCCGACCTTTGGAGCACGAAGGCGAAGAGGGCGCACGAATCAAGCCGAAGATGCTACCCCGCGGCGTCACAAGAACAGCAAAACGGGGTTCCCAAGCGTTTCTTGCATCTCCGCTGTTACAAGGTACTCTGGATCACAATCAATGAGGGGTTTCCACGGCGTGATCATGCGCGACGCAACCAATATCCTATTGGTGCTCCCCCGGCTCCATGTCGACGGCACTAGGCTCGATGGGCGGTATATCAGGTGAGGCGAGCTCCGATCAGCGTTGGTTTGCTCTTAAAAGTCGGAAAGCATTCGCGCAAGCTTTGGTGTTGTTGTTTTCCTACGATGAAAAGAGAGGTTGGCACCTTTCTTCCCTCGATCGTATCATGAACCCGCTTTTTGCTTCGGCGATTCGCAGTCCGTGAGCCACGCAGCTCGCGCAGCACAGCATTGTATTCCATCGGCGTCGGCTTGCGCATGACTGCACAACCCCATCATCTGCAGCGCGCTCGAAGGGTAGAGATAACAAACGAGGGGTGTGTGTGTGTGTGTGTGGTTGATCTTGGTGTCGCCGTCGTACGGTCGCGAGATCAGGGTAGGTCGGGGGTCACCGTACCAATACGTTTGTTTTGCACACGGCGGTAAAGAGGGGAGGACAGGATCACCATACCAAATACTTATATACACGACGGTGACGAGCAAAGGTCATTGAGCGTAGCTCGTTCCGCCACGAACCCTATATTTATCTTCTGCTTCCACACTTTGACAGCACATACGCACACGCACACGCACTATGGCCGCCAACGAAACGACCACGGAGGCGGACGGCGGTGATACGTCCATCACGCACAGGAATAGCAGCGTTGCGATCGCGATTATCCTACCGTCGCTGTTTGCCATCATCTTGGTGCTTCTAGTTTTGATGTGCGTTTCCCCATCCCCAACGATCCGGTTTTCCATACATCACACATCACACACAGGGGGGCTTTGGATTTTCGGTGGTTGAAAAGAATTGGACTGGGAGTTCTACTGACATGTGATGGAGTTGCAGAGCGTTCCTCATGCCGAAATTGACGCAAGAAGAGAGCGCGACGAGTAAGGAGGAGAGGCGCAGGAAGCGGGTTGCGAGGCTGGATCGCAGTGTCAAGGCGCAGCATTTTGGGGATTGGAAGACGAGGCAGGGCGTTGAGCATCCGGATACGTTGACTGCTGTGCATGCTTTGTGGTATGCCTCTCCTTTCGTCTCTCGTCTCTCCCCTTTCGTCTCTCGTCACCCATCTCTCCCGTCTCCCCTTTCGTCTCGCCTGTCTCCCCTCTCCCCTCGTCCGTCTTCCCAACCTCCCATCCTCTACATGAAAGCATTCACTGATAGGATGTGGTGGATAGTGTCATATGTCTCGAAGAATTCGACGATGCGGCGCAAATTCGGGGACTGGGGTGTTTGCACGTGTTTCACCAGGAGTGCTTGGACGATTGGTTTGGGAGGTGGAATGAGTATTGTCCGCTGTGTCATCGGCCGATCATACAGGGGGTCAAGGGGAGGAAGGGAGAGGGGGCGAGGGGCGATGAGGCCGAGGTGGGGTTCCTGGTGTGAATGGAAATGGGGGGGAATGGGGTCTGCGAAGGAGACTGGACTGGGTAAAGGTCAGGTGGCTTAATAGGTGTATAGGGTGTGAATAGGACTCGGGATCCATGGTGGGTGTTGAGATCTGAGGCTAGCCAGCCATGTTAAGCGGGTGAATGGCACATGCATGGGACAGAGCGGGAGTGCTTGCTGGCCCGCCCGCCCCACAGTTCCCGAGCTCGGAGTCGCGGCTTGCGTCTAGCCCCTTGGCAACGGCAATCGCTCTGGAAATAACTCGGGTGCAAGGGCTCTGGTATAGTAGACGTGCTGTCCACGTCTGTCTAGAAGTTCTAAGCACCGAGGGCATGAATATAGAGTACACAGTGCGGAGGGAGGGTGGGGTAGGCGTGCCAAAGGGGGTCTGGCCGAGACTCCGAGAGAGCCCTCGTAGCGCCCGCTGCACTATTGCCTTGTGCTCCAGGCGAGCGTCCCCTCACCAATGCTGTTTGTGTTTGCCATGCTGCGGGCACAGAGGGCGCTGGCGACGACGACGCCGTGTCCACGTCGGGCCATGGTGTCCGAGGTTTCCCTTCTCCCCCACGGCCACCTGGAGCCGCGAGGGCCGCCGCAGCCCGGGATGCGGCCACCGCCGAGAAGGGCTTGGGCGGGTTGGGCGTCTTGGACATGTCACGCCACCGTGATTGTGGCCTGATTCTGCTCTGGCCGCTCGTCCCTGTGCCGAGTCGCGATCAACTGAACTGCCTGCCCTCGCTCAGCCGCGACTCCAGTCCCAACTCCCACTGCACTGTGTAGACGTCCCCTGACCAGCTCGAAAAAAAAAGAGGAAAATTAGAACTGCTCCACTCCTCGTCCAAGACCAGTGCCGTTGACCGCCGGGCCTGCGAACCCTCTGCAACTGCCGCCTGGCTGCTGTGCGAACCGCTCCGGCTCTCGCTGTCTTAAGATCGGCGATCCCCGGAATCGTGGGTGCAAGGCCTCTTCTCGCACACGCCCTCACCAATTGCTCCCCCAACGCCCTCCCTCCAAATCCGCGTCTGCTCCCGTTCGCAAGAAGCCCATCCCAATCCGCAGCCGAGTCGAGGAGGCAGCTCAGGCTTATCTACCTTCGTCTCAGCTTGGATCCCACACCTGTATCAGCCCACCCCGCCCGCAACTAGGCTTGACCTGGCCACATCGGCTGTCCTTTTCTCCCGATATCTCCTGATCAACGCCTGACATTCTCTCCCCTTCGAAACGTCCCCTGACCACCCTCACCATGTCTCTTAATTGGCATACCTTTCTCGGTGATGATGGCCTCACTCTATCCAACGAGCAGTGGCCCGATATCTCGCCAGCAGCCGGCGCCCCATTGCAAATGCCAAAGTCAAACGCAACCCGCTCTTCAAGCTCTGATGCTGAAGAGACCAACAACTTCGGATCCCTCCTCAACGGAACCACGGCTGGCCCGTACTTTGACAACAACCTCTTCACCACCAACGACTACTTCCTCAGCGACCTCGACGTCCTGCAGCCTTTCGGCGACCTTATCGCAGGCGGTGGGTCGACCTCCGAATCTTCGCCTGAGCCTATGACCAACATGGGCCCCACGGACTATACGAGGAATTCCGAGGCGTCGCGAAACCTCGCCTCGACCTCGTCAAAGTCAACCCAGTCCCCTCTATTGTCGTCGGCACAGAGGCAGTCGCTGCAGCGAGCCAAGACCTTCCCCAACCCGTCCTATGAGTCCATGTTCCCCAACAACCTCGAATCGGGATTCGTCGAGGACCTCACCTTCCCGGGCGGCCCGGAATCACTCAATGCATCAAAGCCGAGCATCGAGAGCAGCATGAGCCCTCCAGGAAGCACGACAGTCAAACGAAGCAAGGCAGACTCGGATATCTTGTCCGCCTGCTGGACGTCCCCTCTCTGTCCCAATCATGACCTGAATGGCCAGATTCCCAACTCAGCCAACTGCGGAGGTGGATGTGCCCCCTTCTTGTTCGCCTCCGAGGATACCCTCCCAACCCCGACGATCAACTCCTTCCCTGTAGGCGCTCAAGAGGTCATCGCCGAGGATGGCGTGGTGGAGATCCAACCACGGTCCCGGAAGCGGACCGAAAGCGAGGCATCGTCCAACGAGCCTCAAGGCCGCCAGTTCCCAAGCAAGAACACGAGCAGGAACAACGCCGAGCCCAAGACGCGAGTCAAGAGTGAAAAGCTGTCGACCTCGCCAGAACATGTCGAGGTCCAAGCCACCGATGACACCAAGCCAAAATCTCGGCGCAGGCTACCGCACAACCAGGTCGAGCGCAAGTACCGTGAATCTTTGAACACCCAGCTTGACTCCCTCCTCCGCGTTGTTCCGTCTCTTCAGCAGAACCAGCCACCCTGTGATGGTGCTGACATCGAGGATCTACCGGCCCCGACGAAGCCCAGCAAAGCCATCATTCTAGCCTCGGCAACCGCTTACATCAAGCAGATGGAGAAAGACAAGAAGAACCTCGCAGACGAGAACCAGATCCTCCGAACAAGGGTCAAAGCCCTCCAAGCGTTGATCAAGTGCGATGACTGCAGCCTGATGCAGTATGTTATGGATCTCAAGATCAACCCGCCGAATTAAGACCATTCTGCCTGTTCGCTTGTGTATTTGTACTTCTTTTGGCCCACACAAGGACACGAGTGCAACATCATTTATACCACGAACGATTCTATTCGGCATCCTCTATGCATCAATCACAAGGACTCACGGCGTTTAACTGGTGGGTCGATTTGTCTGGTTAGACATCATTGCACCGGCTGGTGCACCGGCTGGTCGGTTCGAAAAGCACGGATTTAGAGGACTTTGCTTCCTCCACTATGATGGCATTTACCAGGGTTACCATGTGTTTCTTTTTGAGCCCTTTGGTTCTCCCCTCAGTGGTCTATTCACTATGTTGTGACAATGGAACGGTGGCAACTGGAGTTTTGGTGGCATATCTTAGGCGATAAGGTTATTGGCGTTTGGCGTGTGAATTCGCCTATAGGCGATTTTCTTAGCCCACCATAGCTAATGAATGGCATTCCCCTGCAGCCCTGTGCGGCCTTCTCGGATCGTGCTCTGTTTCCCGGGAGCATATGGGTAAGAGACGAAGTAATAGTAATAACGGAAACAATAAGTCAAACGGTTGCTAGAGAAGCGGCGAGAATACGTCTATGCCTGGCACCATCACGAAAGGAAATTCAAAGAACAACCCAATATCCAATCTCTTCCTTGGTCTATCGCAATGATCACGCGTGCCTGCCCACTGGAAAGGGACCCTGCCAATAGATTGCATCAACACGCAGCCCTTCCACCGTCCACTGCAATAAGACAGCTAATCCCGAGCTCATTGATATACTCGTTCAAGGAGATGAAGAAGGCACTCTCTGGCCTGGACGACTGCAAGAAGGCGTGTCACACGACTTCTAATCCAAGAGCCTGATGGAGACGGCGAATAGTGCGAATAGGGAGAACCGTCAGCGGAATGATTTTGGCGTCTCTGGCATCTTCAACACCTGTAGTAGTGAAGAGTCGTTGAGCCGGGCCCATGAAGGCGGCCGGTGGTACACGGCTAACGGAAAGGGCAATGCGGAATGCAAAGCTGTTCATGGTATCGGTAAATTACCAGGGCATTTCCCATCCTATCTTGTCAAGGACCAGTGTAAGGGTAAAGGTAAATGTATACCATATTCAGCTATCAATGCTAGCATTTCGAAACTCTAGAAATCACTTGTCTTCCGCTTCCTTCATCGTCCCCGTCAACAGCCCATCACTAGAAAACCGCACCACACATCCCCCAAACCAACAAGTGAAGTAAATCATAAAAAGTTCGTCCATGTCATTACTATTATTTAATAAATGCTCGGTTCAAAAGAACTCCAGCCCATGCCCATTTTCCCCCCAAAAAAAGGAAAAGAAAGTATCTATTCGCGCTTTCCTAGGCCTTGCTCATTCTCGCCATCTTCTTCACAGGACAGTGCTCCGGACACGGCCCCAGCACACACCTTGGACTCTGCAACTCGCACTGCACCGTGCCGAGCGGCCACACCGGGCCGTCCCAGCGATCCCACCCCTCCTCATACGACGTGACGGCCGCCTTTTCCGCCTCGAACGCGGCATCTGAAGAGGTGGTGGTGGTGGTGGTAGTAGCTGTAGGATGGTGCTCAGCGCAGAGCGACAGCGTGCAGTTTGGACGCTGCAGGTCGCACTGCACGGTGCCGAGGGGCCAGACGGGGCCGTCCCAGCGGTCCCAGCCCTCTTCGTAGGATGTGATGTGCGATTTCTCCTCCTCGAAGGCGGCGTCGGCCGGGGAGAGGGTTGTTGTTTGTGTGGGGTGGTGTTCGGGACAGGGGGCGAGGTGGCAGTTTGGGTTTTCTGGGGGGAGGAGACGTCGTTAGTGGGTTGTTTCGGGATGGGAGGAGACGAGAGGAGCTTACGGAGAGAGCATTGGATGGTGCCTAGGGGCCAGATGGGGCCGTCCCAGCGGTCCCAATTCTCCTCGTAGGATGTGATGTGCGATTTCTCGAGCTCGAAGGCTTCTTCGGCTGGGGTGCGGAGTTGCGGTTTGAGGGGCTTGAGGCTGTTCATTTCGAGGGGCGGTTGTTGCGCGGTGTAGGGGTCGAACGATACCATGAGATGGTAAAAGATTTGGGTTGGTTGGCGGCTCGTTGTTTTGCTCGAAAGCGTAGATTGCTTGCAATTGCTGTTTTGCTGGTGTGGATGGCTGTGTTGTGGTGATTGTGCTACCTCCCCCCCCCCGCGATCCCGCACATTATATATCGACTACCATCAAAAACCTCACTTGGAATATGTCCCAAACCCGACATCACGCTCCCGGGTCGCGCCACCGGAGAAGGCCGCCATCGTGGCGTGATGCTCGGCGGAATGCCAGCTCGACCAATGAAAGCCGAGGAACAACACCCCGTTCCCTCTCGCTTAAGTCTGGCACGTTGCTCATTGGGAGATTCGCATCACGAGAGGAGGGAGATTTTCGGAATGTATGGTGAGATGGTGACAAGAGTGGTGTGTGAATGTACGACTCCATCGCGCGATTCGGGTTCTGCGTTATCGTGTCAATCAGCCTACTTACATGGCAACCTTTCCCACGGACGGGGCGGATTTGCCTGTTCCACCACGAGGTGAAAACGACAACGTCGTAGCTGTTTTGACCGGGCTCTTGGTCTTCGCCACAATCATGGAACGATGGTTTGTCTCGCTGATGTGTAGTCTGGCAATCCCCCATCCCTTCGCTCACCTCATCCATCTGCCAAAGATATGGAGATGCATGGTCCAATGGGTACACGTAGGGCTGTACGGCTTGTTGAGAAATCGGAAGATGATAGCCGGGGACTACGTGGCCTTGCAGAGCCCAGTGGCCGGATTTGGAGAGTTTGGGATGCGAAAAGAGATGGGTTCTGCGAAGAGACAGGCCATGTGAAGAGATAGGCTATGTGAAGAGATAAAGTCATGTGAAAAGACAGGTTATGCGAAGAGACACGCTATGCGAACAAACAGGCTATGCGAGCAAACAGGCTATGCGAGCAAACAGGCTATGCGAGCAAATCTCGAGATTCCATATCCACACGTTCCTAGATTTTGTTTCCAAGAAAAAAGTTCCAATCTGATTTTCCATCAAAACAGACCGAGTTTCGATTGTCGTGTTGGACGAGAGAATTGGCCGAGTCTGGGCGGTTTGGGGATGAGGGTTCGGCATGGGATATTCGATAGCAAATGGCATACGCACGAGGCCGCGATGCCCACTAGTTCGGCGTCTGGGGGCCTTTTTTTTTTGGAAAGACGAGGCTCCGACACGAAAGTTGCTTGCTTAACTCAAAATACCGGTTCACAATGGAATGGCGATGTAGGATGTGGAGATTTAGTGATTCGGTGTGGACAGTGTGAATGCTCTTGATTATGATATAAAACACCAATTCACCATAGCATGGAGGGTATTTAGCGATTCGGTGTGGACAGTATGAATACTCTTAATTATATGATATAAAACACCAATTCACCACAGAACGGGGTGTAGGATACGGCGATCTAGTGTTTCGC
Organism: Melanomma pulvis-pyrius CBS 109.77; assembly: GCA_010093585.1. Classification (NCBI taxonomy): domain Eukaryota; kingdom Fungi; phylum Ascomycota; class Dothideomycetes; order Pleosporales; family Melanommataceae; genus Melanomma; species Melanomma pulvis-pyrius. The sequence goes on from MU001839.1 coordinate 30,985, forward strand.
CGTGAACAGTGTAAATGAATGCTCTTGAATCATGACACGAAACATACTCTTAGAACCGTACTCGAGATCTACGACTTCTTATCAAGCATACGACTGGTTGAAGAAATAAGCGGCAGGATGTATAGAAATCTAACTAACCTACATTCGTGTTGGTTAAATGACAGAGTCAGAGAGTAAAGTGGGATCTCTAGTCTCTTGACAAGAGGTGGTGAGAAGGATAAGGTATAGATATGAAACGCCATGCACCCCCCCGGCTCACGGCTCACGGCTCACGGCATCATGCCATCTACATCTAGATCAGAAACAAAACGCACCCACCTGATCTAAAACGTCCCACCATACCATGATGACCCCAGCACGCGGCGTAGTTCTGGCAGTGCTGCCGCGATAGGGGAGGGAGGGTCGTATCCGAGTCGTGAAACCAGACTCAACGTCCAACAAAGGACGGGCCTCATCAAGAAGGGCGGTGAGTTTTGACGGGCGGCCAAGCGTCACAGGACCACGAACGGTGAGCGTCGAAACATGTTGGTGGACAACGTCCCCTCCCTCGGCCGACGCTGCAGGGCGGCCCTAGGTATTCCACAAGCCGCCTCTTGCACGATAGGTAACCCCCTCCCCCCCGCTATCCAGAAAGCGGCGCGTCGACCGACACTCGGGCGAGCCCTTCTCGCCCCGCGGAGCAGCCAACCGACCCAGAAGCGTAAATCACGGCGCGCAGAGAAGGGGAGGGGCGCGAGGGGGGAATATGTACCGCTAGTCGCAGCTGCCGCGCTCGGGACGGTCGAAAAGGTTTGGTCCCAGACGGAAACCTTGTATGGGGTTGCCACGAGTCGGGGGAAAGAAAAACTGCGTGCGTGCAGCGGCGCACATGGCAATCCTACATGGCTGGCGTTGGCGATGCGAGGCGAGGTGTGCTGTGCTGTGATGGGATGGGATGGGAGGGGATGGGAGGCCGCACGTGCGTCTCGTTTCGCGTTGGTGGTGAATGGGAATGCGCGGGGCGGGGTTGCTGCCGTCAGTCACGTCACGTCCTGAGACTGCCGATCGGCCCACGAGCTCCCCCGAGTCGAGATATCCAGGCGTGCCAGGGCCGGTCATGAGCATGAGCATGAGCATGAGCGTGAGCATGAGCAGCAGTAGCCGGGCCCGTGAGGCGTTCGGCCTGGTTTCATCACCACCTGTCCTCATCATGCATGCGAGGCCGGCCGCCGCTCTTTCCCCAGATATAGACACCAGTCCAACGTCCAGATTAGCCCGCAACCCAGCGCCGCCGCCCAGCGCAGCACACCACCAAGCGGGCTGCAGGCAAGCAAGCAAGCAGGCAGGCAAGGCAAGGCAGGCCAGGCAAGGCAAGGCAAGGCAAGGCAAGCAAGCCCCCAGGCGAATTAATTCCGCACACGATCGGCCCGCGGAACCAGCGGTACGCAGCCGCCTCGCGTCGCCGTCTTCTCTGCGTTCCAGCTTGCCGGCTCCCAGAGCGAAGGGCTGCCTTGCCTTGGCTTGCCTGGGCTTGGCTTGCCTGGGCTTGGCTTGCCTGGCTGGCTGCGTTCCCATTTCGCCGTCGCTGAAACTCGTTCCCCACCAACCCACCCACCAGCAGCCCACCCCTGGTCGAAACGCAAACGCCACGACTTGCCTACTGTACAGTACATGTACATGTATGTACCTCTCACGCAACCGCCCCGAGTCATGAGAAATGTTCCTTCCATCTGCGCTGCCATGCGTTGCCGCGTCTGCGTCTGCGTCTGCAGGCCTGGTCCTGTCCTACGTGGGAGCGTGCGCTGTGCGTGCGTCCTGCATCTCGTTTCGCCTCTCCTCTCCGTTTTAATCGTGCCTTGTCATCCCTTGCCCTCCCCCATGCCCTCCCATGTCCTCTCCCCATGTCCTCCCTCCCCATTCGCATCCGCGTTTCGAACCCGACACGGCGGCGCCCACCCCATCCTGTATTTGCAATTCGCCCGAGTCAGACCGCTCCTTCACGCCCATCCATTGCTCATCGCTGCTTTTCTTCCTCAGCACACATCCTTCCACCTCCACCTCCACCGTCCCGAACATCGGGTTAGAAAGTCGAACTAGGGGCGAGGGGCGCGCAAACGAACACAGTCATCCGCCTGCTTGGCTCCCCATATGGTGGCCCTTCTAAATCCAGACGTACACGAAAAGGCCAATATGCGCTTCATTTGGTCCCATTTTGCCACCATGACGCCCGCCGCATGCATCCCAACGCCGGCGTGCATTGCTACACGCATACCCGACCCGAGTGCACATGGTTGCTATTCTGCCTGAGCTGGAGTCGCAGTAGTCACCCCGTTGCAGGTGCGCCATGAGGCTGAAGTAGGTAGGTACATACATCACAAGTAGGGCTCCGTCAGATTCCGGGCCCGGCTGGCTGGTCCGCCGGCTTGCAAACACCTGTCTGGTGGGCGAGCCTCTCTTGCGCCCACTCCTGAGACGGACATGATGTTCGCCCGCAAGACCACATGGAGGTCAAGCCAGCCACGCAGCGTGCGCAAAACGGAAGCCCTCTGGAGACGGATGCGGGTAATTATACGTCCTCTTATTAGGTAGCTACGAGACGGATTCGGTCACCGAAAGACTGCCTCTCCACAACCACACACCACGGCCCGTCTATGGACATCCAACAACCCGTGTGCACACCGGCTGCCCAAGACCAAGACGCCGGCGTGAACTTTGAATCAAGAACCACCGGCAAGCAGAAGCACAAGTACAGCAAACGCGTCCCTCCAGCCGCCGACCGAGGCCCCGAGGCCGACACAACGGTCCCACCCATACCAAGTCACCCAAGGGCCGCAACGTCTACAGTAGAGCACAACACGCTCAAGAAGCCCGCATGAAATGCCTCCATGCCGTCACCCGCGACTGACCATGATAAGCGGAGATGAAACCAAACATCCGAACAGAGAACCGTTGAAATGGGTGGAGAGCAGACAGAAAATGAAAAATAAACCTCCCCCTTGCCTTGAGACACATCTTCGCTCCGTGATATATGGAACTGCCGGCGAAAAAATGACGTGCGAAAAACAGGAGGTATCAATAGTGGGAGAATGCTTGCCCGAAACACATCCAAACGCCGCGCAGTGTGCAACCGCCAAAAGTGACTCCATTTTTATCCCACGCAATCATGCGCCAGCAAGGCATAACGAACAAAGAAACAAACCAAGAGAGATTTCCGAAGAAACTGTGCGTGCCTGAAATGAACCCGCGTGGTCGAGAAAAATGGCCGTTGTCGTGCGTAGCAGTCGTGTTATTCGCTCTCTTTTGGTACTTATTAATAATGCCTCGTCACCGCAACCCGGTCCATCGAGGCGGCAGGCAAATCATGTACTTTTGACGCCAGGCGTCATTTTGAACAAGTGTGTCAAAGGGGCTCCATATGTGCGATGATGAGGCCGGTACTCTGAGAGCATGCAACCTGAACTGGCGACGGGGACGCACAGCTGAGATTGGAACGCAGAGGAACGCTGACCGGGCGAGTGGGCAATCAACGAGGCCAATAACGAGGTACAAGCCGAAAATGGCATCGTCTCCGTCTTACGACATGAGGGGACCGACTGGTTCCCGCTCACTGCTGTGGTCTTCTGGCCGTCCAAATGTGTCTACATTGAGCAAGGGGTCAGTGTTGGTCGGTAGCATCAATGAATTGGTGACACGAGAGACCATTGGAGACTGCGACTTACATGTTGTTGTACGCATGAATCTTCTTATTGCATATCTGAACCCGCACGGCTTCGATCAGTGGTTTGACATGCTCGTGCAGATCCCACCGGTTCACCCTTGTGAATGCCGCAAAACTGAGTGCATCCAGGCCCTCGGTTATGCCTAGGTTGTACCACCTGCCGATCTCTTTCTGGTGCGGGTCGTTGGGCCACGAATTGTAGGGTGCGCGAATGACAATCTCCTGGATATCAATAAATCCGGCTGTTTGCAACATCTGGCGGGTTTGGTGGTTGTATGCGATTGGGCGTGAAACGCGATTCGTGGCATCCGCCAAGTAGCTGTACCACTTCACCGTGGCACTCTCCGGGGAGAGCGTGTGGTCGTCACAGCGTGGCTCAAGGTCGATTTCGACGTGCTCTATCCACCCAGAGCCTGGCTTCAGGTGGCTAGCAAGACATTAGCGCAGGGGAAGTGGTTGCGGTGGCCAGACACGTACGTGAATATTTTCTGGTATAGCTCTGGCCAGCTCGAGACACTACCGCATGCCATTCGTAGGTGGATCAGGTCCCAGGAGTCCTCGCCCAAAGACCACGGGCTCTCGTAATCGCGTGGAACACGGAATCGCAAATTGGGCGGAATCCTGCACGCGAGACATGTAAGTGCTGGGGCCAATTGGCGCGGGAATGGGGCGCATACTTCTCCGGCTGGATGTTCACCAGGTCTAGGCCAAGAACCTGCGGGGCTCGAAGATCAGCTTTCGGACGGGGCCAGAAGCGGCAGCACGGAATGGGAGGGTGCGTACCTCGGCGTTCAAATATTTGCTGGGGGACAAGACGGGTTAGCATTGGGAAGGTGCACTGCAGGCTGCGGAACGCGACTTACTCTGCCATGTCAATGGACCAAATGCCTGTCCCACAGCCCAGATCGAGGATGCGGGGCTCAATTCGCGGCATGGGCGCCTGATGCAGCTGGTCTCTCCGTGCCACCATGAACAGCTTGTGGTATATGTCCATCCGGTCCTTTTCTGGCTGCAGGTCGGGTTAGAAAGGGCGGGCAAGAGGGGATTGCACCCCGGCACAGGAGACGGCTGCTCACTTCGTCACACGGATACATGTAGATGCTTTTGCGGGATTAGCAGAGGCCACAGGGCGCGCGGGCGGAGCAGGCTCACCCTCGGCGGAACGCATGATACTGGCGGCCATTTTCCTGGTAGTTGCTCTGGGCTGGTTGCGCAAGTCCTGGCGGGCGTCAGTGGGAGTCAGTGGGCGGTGGGAGGGAGTCGGTCGCGGGTCGCGGGCGCAGAGGGCGCACGGAGCGGGGGCGAGGCTGCGTACCGTTCGAAGCCATCGTGACCATTGCTCGCTGGAAGGTGGCTCGCTTCAACGCGTTGTAATAAGTCGTGGGCGGCGGGGGCGGGTCGGGAGGCGGCGGGGGTGCTGGCGGCGACGAAGGTCATGAGGTGTCTTGCAGCGTGCGCAGGCTCGGGCTCGTCGGGGTCGCGGCGGCGGTGCAGCGACGCAGCAGTGCAGACACGCGGGCAGCAGGGGCTTGGGGGCGGGCGAGGAGCGTTGAGTGGACGCAGGCAGGAGCGGGCAAGAGCAGAGGACAGCTCGAGGAGTGCGGGCGGGATCGTTTTATGGGTCAAGCACTTCCAAGGTTCGGGACGGCGACGGCTTTTTGCTGGGAAGGGCACTTGGACAGGCCGCCAGAGCTAGCAGCGGCATGGGTCCACCGACGGCTTTGCTCAGGGATGCAGAAGCAAAAGGGCCTGCCCCGGGCGAGCTGGCCGTGGAGCTAGCCATCCCAGCGCAGCTGCAACCCGAAACGAGGAGGCCCCAGGCAGCGCGAACCACGCATTAACAGGGCTGCTATTAATCTTGCGGCCTCTGAGGGCGGCGTGTGGCTGCTTGGGGAATAGGCTTTGGCCCGGGCCAGTCAGCGCCGGCTCCTGCAAGGAGAAAGCGCCTAGGCGTGGCGCTACGATCCCACTATCCACCACCTCGGGATTTGGTGCGGCCTGGTTAGCCTGTGGCCGGCTCGGGCTCACTTGGTTCCCATTTTTCGGTTCTTGCCCCTCGCCCTCCTGACCAGTGGAGGTGGTGGTGGTTGTGGTCGAGGTTGTGGTGGTGGTGTTGATGGTGGTGTTGATGGTGGTCCTGGTCCTGGTACTGGTGCTGCTGCTGCTGCTGCTGCCAGATCGTTGTGGTGCGTACATTGTGGTATGCAGTGAGTACAGAGTGGACAGAGCCCACCACCACCACCACCACCACCACCACCCTATGCTGCCAGACTCCCCCAGACGCCCCCGTCATCCGCCAGATTGATTGCGAGCCCACTGCCGGCTCTTTCTGTTGACCACAGTGCGCCAAACTTCTCTCTTGTCCGTGCCCTCCAATCAACCCCGCCTCCTCCCCCTCCCCCCTTTCGCCCCAGCTAGCTGAGCAGCCGTCTGAAGTTGGCCCTTGGTTCTCTCCCACACCCCTCCCGTGCTCGTGGTGCCAATCCCACCGCGCCTTTTGGGCCTAATCACACGCCTCTGCCCGGCTTCGTCGTCATATAAGAGCCTCTTCGCTGGCCCAGCCTGACGCCACTCGCACATAGACTTCGGCACCTGCCCACGCTCCTGCCTCGTAACCGACGTCTGGCCTTGCGCGTCTCCTGATCCAATCTCCCATCCTCCCAATCTCCCAATCTCCCAACATTCCAGTCTGCCTCCCTCAACGCCCGCCGACTCGTCGCTTCCAGCCTGTGGCTGCTGATGGTCGCTGCGCTGTCCCGGAGGACCGTCAACGAGGCGTTCCCTTCGCACGCCGCCTCGGCCCTCCTGCAGCGCAATGCATGTCCCGGGATGCCAGCGTACGGCTATGTACGTCGCAGTCAGATCTACTGTGTACACTTTGACGCGCCGAGACACGAGACTGCGTCGTCAGACGCCCTTGAACCTGGCCTCCAATGCTCATGTAATCGGATGACGCCGCTCCTACACTTGCAAATCGTCCCCCTCGGCCGCGGTAGCTGGGTGCAACCACGCCCATGAACCACGTCGCCATGGCACTAATTGGTCGCTCTCTGCTCGCCCATTAGACCGACGAGCAAGCCTCCTTGGTCGCTTAGTGCTGCACGCATACGCAGAGGAAGGATTCAAATGCATCGCGCAAATCACAGCCCGTATAGCAGCACGAGGCACGTCGCATGCAAGCCTATCAACAGCTCCCTCAACACAATTCCGTCTGGGGCACATTTGAGTTTCAAATGCCTGAAACTACCGCTATGTCCTGCATGGGAGCAGGGACACGCACGGGACCCCTCCCAGCTGCAGTCTAGTCAAGTAGGTAGGAGGTGTGTAAAGACGACATGTGTATATGACAGCAATCCCAAGCGGCTGGATCCCATGCTCTCTCTAGCTGCCGACGTGCGCTGCGTGCATTTTACGCCCGGCCGATATGTACAGCAGCACTTGCACTCCCCGGTGGAATTGGCAACTTCCCGCAGATTCGGGAGGCGGATCGACGAGAATTGAATTTGCGGCAGAATACATAGACCAGCAGGAAGCCAGGGAAATAAGGAATAAATGAGGGCGACGAGGCTCGAGCCAGTGTTGGCCATGTCCGATATCACTGCCCGCTGCCGAGCCGCGCGATTAGCGTCAACCGCCTGCCTGCTCGAGTGCTCGCACGCAGACGTCAGGACGCATCAGGCCGAGCGGTGCATCGTGTCGTCGCTGCGCAGCTCAAAGGGGCGCTTCTCCTGATTGCGGACAGCAAACGGCAGCCCGGAGAGCCCCGAGACGGTTGCAGGATGCAGGAGACACGGACAAGGCGATGGGCGATGAGAAAGTGCGGGGACAGGCGCGGCAAGGAAGTGAAATTCGATGTGAATCATGGCCGGCCGGCTAAGATGGCTTTCTCCGGCTTCAACCGCGTCTTCGGGACCGTCGACCGCCTACTTGGAAAGCTGAGTCGTGCCAGTGGTCAAAGCAGAAGATGTGGCGCCCGCGAAGCAGCTCGCGTAGCGAACACGGGGCACAGGGCTCGAGCTCCCAAAGCGCTCTTGCCAGCCTGGGGCGATACGACACCACGGAGATCTCACCTCGACGCTGCTGGGCCAGCGGCGAAGGGCCTGTGGGGGCCGTGAGGCAGGACGACGCCGGCGGGCTGCCACTTGCAAGTGCAGGCGGCGGGCGCGCGAACAGTGTGACACGCTATGTGACGGCAAGGTTGCCCTTTGAGCTTTGCTGGAAGCAGTCGCGAGCGTGGAAGGGACACGTACTAGGGCCGCCTCCCTGGCTATAACGGCGTTGCTTAAGCTGTCATGCGTGATCGCGAAGACGACGGTGCCGCGGCACCAAGCCATTGTGCATTTGGCGCCTCCGTCGATGACAATGCGGGCGCCAGAATCGACGAAACAGGCACGGAGCCGCGCGCTGGGCGAGGGGGCTCGCATCGCCGTCCGAGCAAAAGCAAAGAGGTGCGGCCGTGGTGTCGGTGGAGGATGCGGTCGTGGCGCTACACTCGGTCGGCACTTGTCGCTGACTAAGTGCCTGGCTTCGGCAACACCGGGCGCCATGGGCTTCCTTTTTCTGCTCCACTCCGGACATTCACGTTGCACTCGTGAGGCCCCAGGGCGCTGGCTCCCTCGTTGTGTGTGTGGGTGGGTATGCGTGGCGATTTTCTCTGCAATCTGCTACGGCAAATCGCCGCGTGAGTCGCGTCAGCGCAGCCTCACTATGTATGGACTCCGCCCCTCGCCGGGAGAGGACAGTGCTAGCTGGCTCCAGCCCGTGAGCGAAGAGCACGACGTCTAGGGCTCTGCTGAAAATGCTTGACTCTGGCGGTGTGAGGGCTACGTGGACCGAGAGACCAGCCAGCGTTCGCGGGACGACCCAAGGCGCGGATTAAAGCACGCCGGCATTGTGCAGTGTGTGGACCAACACGCAGGCCGTTCCCCACGCTCCTGCCGCCCGTTTCCCATCCCGTGTCCCGCCATTCTGGGTGCTTCCATATCCTCTTTCGTCCCCGGAGCTGTTTGGCAGCGACAACCCGAATCCATACGTCGTTAAAGGCCATTCAGTCGTACCGGGACATTGACACCCGGTGCCGCTTCCTGTGGGCCTCGAGCAACCCAGTTCCCAGCTCCGCACGCGCTTGCGCACGAAACACGGAGACTGTTAAAAGCCAGAACCGCCCAACGGAACGGCTGGTCGACGTCGGTGACCTTCACATGCATGCCGACCAAACAGCCAGCAAGTTCAAGTCGCTGCTCCCAGCCTTCGAGAGTACACGAATATGCCTTCTTCCTTCTCCAGTGAGTGACTGGAGTCGATATACTGCCATTGTACCGATGGCCGGGCTTGTCACGGATCAATTACGTGTATCTCTCGACGGTGCCGTCCAAACGGAGACAAGATGTTCAAATGCGCTACATGAAGGATGGAGACGCTCAAGACCTCCGATATATCGTCGATCACCAACGGTAGTCTCAAAGTCACCCCACTCGGCACTCTTTTAGGAAGCTGCCGGCAACAAGGCAGGCGTTTTGGGTAACGAATCGTTCAAGGTCGTTCAAGGTCTGCCCAAAGTGGTTTGCTGCAGGATGCGAGACGTTCAACGACGGCAACCATCCGAATGGGCGGATCCACTGACTTATTGTCGCCGCCATTCAGGAGCCGAACTGACATGTCCTGTCGCATGTCGCGCGTGCTCTACCATGTCAATTGGCATGATGCGATGAATAGAGAGCCAAGTCTCGGCGTGCAGACCCTTTGAACAGCGCCTGGGCTAACAAATCCCTTTTTGAAATATGCAGCCTAATTAACTCATTAGTGAACATTACACATGCTTAATACTCGGTCAGTTGTCCAAGGTTGATCCAAATCCTGGATTTCTGGGAAACGAGAACGCCAATAGGCGAAGATGCGCTAGAACGAAGCCACGGGATGAGACATGGAGACACAACTGCGCCTCCAGGTTCTAGAAGATCGTTCAGACGCCATAGTTGGACTCATGCACCTTCTCAAGTTCCGCAATCACCTTTGCGGAAGCTTAATTAGTCGAAAGCTATACCCATTGTATCATGAGTCAGTACTCCGTATTGGCCAAACTTGCTAGCGGTTCCTACTAGACTCGGGCGTCCTGCACAGCGCGAAAATAGGGCAAGTTAGCCTCGAGATGTCGGTCAATCGCGGAGTGATATTCTGCCTAGTAGACGCCTACTCTCAACACTCAATCTCGCCCTCACTTGACTCTGTCAATTATCGATGACTTATTTAGCAGAGCCTCGTCTATGTTGTCAGCACTACTGTGTAAGGCTCTGATATATAAGCAGTTTGATGATCTCAGCTCGTAAGGGATAAACATCTTCGGCTTAACTTCTCCATCTGGAAAATTGCGGTTTCTAAGACTACAAAGAATTTTCTGCAGAACTCGCGATCACCATGCACTCCTATAATCTCCACCTTCATCGGTTTCTCATACGATCGTCCGCCCACTTTTCTGCCCAATCAATCGGCCGCTATCTCCACGTTATTTATCACCCCTTCCAGTCCCATTGTGTTTGCGCCCACCGTAGTACGTACACTAGTCCCACAAGTACAGGTACCTCAACCAAAGGACCCACTGTACTTGCCAGCGCCTGGCCACTTCCTGCTCCGTAGACAGCCACGACCACAGCAATCGCGAGCTCGAAATTGTTACTCGCGGCCGTAAAACTCTGCGTACAGCTTATCTTATACCCAAACCCCATCTTCCTACAAAACCAGACTGTCCCTGTGAAGATCATCAGGAAATACACTATGAGCGGGGCACATACCCGGAGCACATCAGTGATTTGCCTGACAACATGAGCACCCTGACTCGCGAACAACACGACGATGGTATATAGCAAGCCGATCAGGGACCAAGGCGCTATGTACCGAATGAACCGTCTCTGATATGTTTCCTCGCCTAATAGTCTGATGAGCACCAATCTTGTCACTACCGCCGCACCAAGCGGGATGCCGAGGAAGACGCCTACGCTCTGCGAGACCTTGCTGTACGAGACGGTGGTCTTGCCACCATGGCTGACGACCTGTATGTAGAAGACAGCAAACGGTGCGAAGAGTACGATCTGCAATATCGAATTAAAGGCCACGAGCACGGCACAGTAGTCGCCGTCACCACCCGCGAGATCCGTCCAGATGAGCACCATAGCAATGCACCGCGCTATCCCGACGAATATGAGGCCTTCTCGGAGGTCCTGGCGGTCCGGGAGGAAGGCCCAACTTAAAGCAACCATGAAGAGTGGCGCGATGATCCAGTTCAACACGAATGAGATTAGGATTTGTATCCACAGGGCCCGGTGGCTGAGGAGAAGATGTAGGGTCTCGTATCGCACTTTACAGAGGATTGGGTACATCATGACGAGGAGGCCGATAGCTACGTCGTGTTAGCTGAGTTCCTGGTTAAGAGAAAAGTAAACTGAAGAAGGCCAGAAGGAAACAGTTTCGAGTCTTGTTCTTCCTAACCTGTAGTACCAGAGGAAGTGCATAATCAAATTAATAACTGGAATTTCGTTCCACGGCCCTCAGAATAGTACAAGAATAATAAGATCGAACTAACTCACCAATTGGTATACTAACCCCCACAAACTCCCCTTTCTGGAGCGCTGGACCCGCCGAAGACAGAGTGTTGCCGAGAATGATTCCAATGGCCATTGCGAGGATGATCCACACTACAAGGAACCGATCGAGAAACGAGAGTCCCCTGAGAGGCGGCAGCGGAGGCTCATCTCGTTCAACTTCGTTCTCTACGAGTCTAGTTAGCCTTTACTTCCTCTTCAGCTAATCTTCAAGTTTCCGTACCAGTAGCGTCATCCCCACCAGGAGTATTCCCTTTCTCCACATCCTTCATTCTCAAGCTTTGTCCAGATTCTGGAGCCTTGTTTCGAAGCGCTGGTTGCTCAATAGTGTCCATTTTAGTTTTGAATCCGAAGTTTTGAGAATATGGATTTTTTTTTCTTTTCCCTTTGCTGCCACGGTCTGTTTTTATGTCGATGGATTGTAGTCCATCGGCCGGCCAATCAGAGGAGACGAGCATGTCACTTTTGCCAAGGCGCTAACCCTGTTACTTGCCCCCACATTGAAAAGAGCGCTAGATGTGGAAATGGGTTGGTGCGATCGAATTTCGTGCATTCTTTTCGGACATCGATCTAGAGGGCCTATACGAACTACGTCATGGAGGATACTGATTCTTGCCAATGTTTTCATCGCTGGATGGGAAATCTAAATCCTACTATGTGATCAACACATCTCATACCAAGGAAGTAGTCAGACTTTACGCATACTTTGCCTTTGTGTCGTGGCGCCTTGCAACTGCAGGGATTGAGAATACTGGTTTACAGCTCGTGATACATGGGCATTCGAATCTAGGTACCCATCCGGCAATTTCATTCTCTACTGCCATGGGTACCGTTCTTCCTGCTACCGTTCTAAGATTTGATCCCCCCAAAACTCTCAATGCCGGCCTCGAATCAAGATTCTATTCTACTCGATCCGCTTTACTTTCCAACAAGTAGATGGTAAGACGGAATGTCTTGTCGGGCAGGAAGAGTCTTTCTTAAGATTCAAGCATAGTGAGAATAGATATATCAGGCACGCAAATCTAGGCAGACACCTAAAATAAAAGTTCCTAGATGATTCTACGCAGGTTTCATTTTATTTTTCAAGGATATTCAGTTTTCTCGTCTCAGAGTTCTTCACGGCTTCAACTGATATCTATCAGCTATCTTAAGAGTCATCTGTGATACATATAGTACATGCGGTACTATCAATCTTTCTGTATTCAACTTCAATATCGCAAACTATTTACATGTGAGTGTCGCCTTCCATTTCCCACCAGCAACACCCACAGTGCTGACCTGTCTAACATTTGCCTCTGTGACATCTATCGCAATGTCTTCACATCTTCCATTTACTTCCTGGATTACGACCTGTCCAACACAAGATATTGACGGCAGTTTGATCTCCCCACTAGTGCCTTCCGGGGCCTCAAAATCGACATGCCAGCCGGCATCGCTGACCTGTGTCTTCGCGGCAAAGAACCCAAGACTAGTGCTGAACCCTGCATCTACAAACTTGAGATCTCCAAGCGCTGGCGCAATACGCCAAGTCCGTCCACCTGCATTGAGAAGCTGGATGCCAGCAACGTAGAAGGTAAGCGAAGACGTCGGTCCAGTGGCCCATCCGTGCGCATGCGAGATGCGAGCATCGTTGAGGTAAGGCGCGTAGTGCAGCTCTCCGGTGGACGAATACCCCTCGATGAACGTCGAGTTCGTCATGCGTGGATCGTCAAGCATGAAACCCCATTGCAGCCGCATCAGGTCGAGCGCAGCAGTGGCATTGTTTGCGAGGAAGTGGGCTTGGAGTTCAAACCCGGAGATGAAGGGCGAAATGGCATCTGCGGCCTCGAGGGCAGGGGCGCCGTACGGAGTCCAACGGTTGACGAGATTGGCGCTGATGGACTCGGCTTGGGATGAATTTAATGTGAGATTGGATACCACGGCCCATGAATTTCCGTCTTGGGGCATGAGCGTCGTGGTCTCGTTGTCGATGTACATTCCTGCTGTTTCGTTCCATAGGAGTGCGTTGGCGGCGGATTTGATGGCCTTGGCAGTGGTTTGCCAGGAGGGGATTGGCGAGGTGTCGTTGAGGGCTTCAGCGAGAAGGATGCCTTGGTTTATTGTGTAGTAGAGAATGGAGTTTGCCTTGGGTGAACTTTCTAAGCTTCTGCCAGAGTCGGAGATGACCATGCAATCTTACCTCGATATTATGTCCACCCATTCCAAATCTTAGCCAGTCGGCTGGGGAAGTGACATTCATCAGGCCACTGTCATCAACAAAACTCAATGAGAAGCTCAAAGCAAGTTTCCACTTGTCCCAGAGCGATGACAGATATTCGATGTCTCCCTATAGTCGTTAGTAAAGGTTGGACAGAAAATAGAAAGTTCAAATTTACAGTGTACAAGTAATGATCGGCAACTCCGAGCAGGGTATAAAGATGGTAGGTGAAGGATAGTATCGTGGGAAACGGTCGACCAGCGTATGGCAATTGTCCACTGGTTTGGTTCTGTATATCGAACAGCGAATTGATCGAGTTCTCGATCGTGATGACGTCGTTCGTGGAGACTACGATGCCGGGGACGGCAATTGCCATATCTATTCATCCTTGGTCAGATTCCCTTATCGATAGAGACTTTGAAGACGTGGCTCACCTCCAGCCCAGACAATTCTATCTCTTTTGGCCCCATCCACCAGTGCAGAAGATCCATTCGTGATGGTGTAGTTGTTGTACCATGTAACATTAGTAGCATCCGAGATCGATGAATTGATCTGAAAAATATGAATCAAAGCATCGCCCTGGTGCGGATCAATTGTACAAAGCTGGTTTGTGTATGCTCCTGCATACCAGATCCGATTCAAGAGCTCATCTAGCAATAACATTAGCCCTTTCACAAGACATGTAATCAATGTAGTTACCGTCAGAATTGAAGTATCCTGTATAATTTCGAATTGCATCATCTTCCCAATGAGGCATAGCAGTATAATAAACCTCGGCCGCAGTAACCTCGACGCTCCCAGTCGTGTTGTGAACCAATGTCATGTACCTAAACCCCCCTCGCTCTTTCTCCCTCGGCGCCGTGTATCTCCCCGGGCCATCCAGTTTGAACCAAAGCGTTTCGTCCTTCCCAGCATCAGCAGTGGCATCGCAAGACTTGTTAGAGATCCATAGTGAGCTTTCAGAGAACGTGACGCCAATGTATTGCCCAGGGTCGGAGACGGATCCGATTGTTAAGGTTACGACGCCTGCGATGTTTTTACCGAAGTCGTAAGATGTGGCGGAGTCATCTTGGAAGATAGAACTGCCGGATGAGGTTGTGAGGCTTTCTGTATTGCTGACTGAGCCGTTGGTGCTATGGACGGAGAGGGGGTATAATGTTCTTGAGCTGGGTGCGAGGATGTATTGCTCGTAAGGGATAGCTGAAGACAGTATGGGAAGCAAAACAATGGGAAGAAGAAGTATTAAATTCATAACGACGGTAGTGAGATATAATTCATCATGTTGTGGCCATTGAGGAGTGCATCGCTTTTATATATTGCGAGGGTGAATATTTGGTCGTCCGAGGCTATGAATACAAGCGCCTTCAAGCATCTTCCACTCTCAATTGCCGTCCGAAAACCTTCGATACCCTCGGTCGAGAGCACCCCGAGATGACGGCGTAGATTTTGGATCTCGCAAGTTTTAATTGATGCGGGGAAACGTGCGGATGCGGGGAACAGGGGACGATCAAGCCAGACACATAGTCCGATTGGTCACTTCTTCTATTGGAAATGGTTAGAGCTCCGAAGTTTCCCCAATGGTGCTGTTAGATCCCATTTTCTAGTGCATCTTGAGTCAAGGAATCGTCAGGACATGGGAGTTGGTTCGGGAAGAGAGCTCCGCAAGTACCGGATAACGCTCAGCTCACAAGATCCGGTGTTGATTTAATACCAGACCCTAGGAATAAGACTATTGACAAGAGAGTAGACAAATTATTTGAATCCTGCCTAAACAGGTAGCAGCACTCTCATTCGAATAGAAGTGGTGTACAAAGTAGGTCAAGCGAGATGGAAGGAATTTCTAAGTTTGTAAAGTTTCACGATGGTAATACTTTCTTTCCGTTCTAGAGCTAGGATTGATATGTAATATTAAGAGCGTAAATTTCCTAGAGAATTTGGACGAACATTAAATAGACTTAGGATCAAGAGAGTGCTTTCTGTTGCGCTTTCAAGGCGCCAGAAGCTCTTTTCTATCTAAAAAAGAGATTCAACGATAGAATAAACATGACCTTGACCAATCGCTTAAACAGAAACTGCCCCACGCTCCGGGTCTAGCAACTCTGTAATTGCACCTTCAAGATACTTTTCAGCTGCTGGCCAACCTAGACCAAGTCTGTACTGGAAATCATCTAAATCTATGTGGCGCATAGTAGGCAGCTCCATGAGCACCTTGTTCACCAAATCCTCTGGCAACGCGCTCTCATAGAGAATTGCTAGAGCCAATTGATAGATCGGAGATTTGTTCGTGTACTTGGCATCTTCCACCCCAGTTGCCTTCATTGCCTCGGCGTATACCTGACTGTAGTATTCCTGCGCCCATGACAAGTGAGGAATCCTCTTCATATCAAAATCAGGCAGCCAATGGCGACGTAGGAAGACCGGAATCGAAGCGTAACCTACACATCGGGGTACAGCCATACAGCCGTCGAGATCGATGATACCAGTGACGTTGCCGTCGTCATCTGTCAAAATATTTTGGAGATCGAGGTCGTCGTGACGGAGAACAAAAGTTTCGGCCGTGTCGGTGGATTTCTTGGAGGATTTAAAGGCAGGAGTGTTGAAAATAATCTCCAATATCTTGCGGACACCATTGTCTATGACACAACCATATGGCCTGAGGTGCTTCATCTTCTTGTCTGGATTCCAGGCTTTTTCCAGTCCGGACATGAAGAATTCCTCGGTGGAGTTGAAAGGGCCAATGGAAGTAAGTTCTTTCTTTTTTGTGGGGGAATGCCAGAACCATGATTTGCTGATTTCGACAGGATGCTCAGACTGGCGGTAATCGAAGACAGGGAGTCCAATCTTGTCGAACTCAAGGGTATGAAGCTCTGACATCGTCTGTGCCAAGGAGCGCAAGAAATGTTCTCGCTTCTTGACCGTCTCGTTCGATGGGTAATCTGCATCCAGATACTCCTTTCCCTCCAAGTTGTCGTAAGAATTGTTGAACCAGATCCAGTGTGCAGCTTTTCCAGGCAGCTTCTTCATCAAAATGTAAGGAGCATTGATTTCGTTCCACACCCGGTTATCGAACATGATAACTTCAGGAACAGGAACATTAGTGTTGCGGCGGATATAATTCAATAGGTTGGCCTCGCTATGAAGCATGTCCGCGTCTTCGTCCCGCCATCGTCCCGGCGTTCCATGCAAGGGAACCTTGAGTACATACTTTTCTTGATGACCTGCATCGATATATACCCAGAGCATAACCGCGTAATGGAAGGAACCTTCAGCGTGACCTAGGATCTGGCAGCCTTCGAAATCCAACTTGTCCTTGTGAAGACCATTGACGATGTCAAAGACAAGTTGACGAATGGCGAGTTCAGGGATGGCCCGGATAGTCTCCCAGTCTCGGCGATCCATCTCATCGTCATTTTCACTGTTCGAATATTCCGAGACTGAACGACTGGGTACTAAATCTTCTACGTCTGGAGAGTCTGGAATCGGAGGATGATCTGAAGACATTGTATTCGGAACATTCGAGAGATCTTCTGAAGGCTTTGTAGTCGAAGGAGTAGGAACGGGAGTCTTCAAAGTGGGCAGAGCGAGATTTGAAGAGTCCGAAGTATGAAGTGAAGCCTCCTCTATAATGATGATTGGAACCTCCGTATGTTGTATGCGTGCGAATCGACCGCCAAAGATGCCCTTCGCCTTGTTCACAAACTTGGAGATGTCTTTAAAAGACTTCTTCTTCCCCACCTGCACCTGAGACTTAGATGACAGCGTTGGCCCAGGGCCTGTAACAGCCTGCTCCTTCATGTCCTGGGGGATCTTCGGCTTCGGCGATGGTTTCGAGTTTTTGAGCTTTGCGACAAGTCCAGCGATGGAATTGTCCGACTTTTTCGCTTGGGCGTTATCCTTTATTGTGGAGGGGACTTTTTGTGATGTCGGCGAAGGTTTTAATTTGTGGATTGTCGCAGAAAGTTTGTGCGCGAAGTTTCTCGATGGTGTTGGCAGGTTCTTGGCTTTCTTGTAGCCCATCATGAGAGCTAAGATATTGATGTCGAGTTGATATAGGTGTCAGTTGGAGTGGCCGTGTTTGCTGAAAGTTTGTGGGTGGGTGTGTTTTTATATTTCGATTGGGCGCACGGTGCGGCTTTTATTAGTAGGAAAGTGAAAGCATGTAACATTTCTATGTGCCGTCACAATGTAATGGAGCGTGATTCCCTCTCTTCTCGACAACCTCAATCTATGTACTACGATATTAGTTTCTTTCGTTTCTGTATATATTGAATATGAATATTGGGAGACGTCATTTGAGACAATTTCCGGAAATCGAACTTTTAGAGCCGCTCAACGTCTAAGACGATGAGCTGATATAATGATATTTCCTAGATGCTTAGGCTTAAATACTAAAAACGTTTGAGGCGCCGAATGCCGACTCTAGATCCATATACTTCTAGCGAAATTGATATTCTGGGTCATCAGATGTGCCCTAGGTTGCTGTGTGGTTAGTGAAAGGCGTATAGGTTTTAGTCTTCTATCGCTTCAAGGGTAATGTTTTGTTTCGTATCGCCAACAAATTACTAACTTGTTACTAGCCAATGAAAGGAAGTGAAAAGACGAGGTCGAAAGGAAAAGCTCACTAAAACGAGGTACTTGTTCTAAACAAAACTCGACCTTCTACCATACAACAACTTCTCTTGAACTTCCCTACCAAACCAGTGGCTCGATATTTCACACACTCTCAACTCTCTCCTCGACCAACACCTAGCACATTCATCTCATCTCGGTGTTGATCGAACGCTGCCTTCTTAACTTCCGGCTCTACCAAGGGGATTTTTTCCTTGTAAGTGCTGAGCTCTATTATACCTCATATCCGCGCTGCTACCGTGGTCCTATACACGCTTGAATACGGAGATCGCCAACTTGTCTGACAGTATAGCAAACAGACATGGAGGAGGAGTACAGTATGAAGGCGTTATGGGGAGATCTGTTCTACGGAGTCAGTTTCAATCCGTACTGGAGGAATATTCGAACGAATGGCACTATGAAGCAGCACCACTGTATCATATGCAGTAAGGCCATGTCGCGGAGTTGTTTCGAGAAATTCCATTATGGCTTTTGCGCAGAATGGATTTGGCATCTGGGCAAGCGTGTAAGGTGCGCGGAGCGATTTGCTTTCAGTTCTCCAGGCTGCTGCAAACATTCAAGGACGAATGGGTTCAACAAGCCGCTTTATAAGGCCCAGCGTATGGTAGTGACCGGCATAGGTACACCTATCATGATGTCGGAATTTGAGGATCCATTTGCGAAGAAGCAGGAGGTACCCGCCAAGGAGGACGATAGCAAAAGGAAGCTCGAAGAACAGCT
The DNA here is from genome assembly GCA_010093585.1 of Melanomma pulvis-pyrius CBS 109.77. Taxonomy (NCBI): domain Eukaryota; kingdom Fungi; phylum Ascomycota; class Dothideomycetes; order Pleosporales; family Melanommataceae; genus Melanomma; species Melanomma pulvis-pyrius. The sequence continues at coordinate 49,823 of MU001839.1, forward strand.
CGCAGCTTATATCGAGGCTCAGGTAGAGGAATTGGGGGCGGACGGGAACTTCGACGCTCATGCCGAATACGAAAAGTTCAATGAGGCGCAGAAGCAAAAGGCTTACGAAGCCCAAGCTCAAGCCCGTTCTGAAGCTTTGCAGCGCCAAACCACGAAGTCATCCTCCGCTTCAAAATCAATGAAAAGCATGAGGTTCTAGCCGACGAAGAGGACACGCCCAAGGCCAAAAAGCCGCATGTTCCTCGACGATCGTTCATGTTCAAGACTAAGACTACACCGAAATTTGACGGCCCTACCTTTATACCATTTATAGCCTCCGTATTAGAGGAGAAAGAGGAGAACCCTAAGACTTCAAAGGCGAAAGGCCAAGAAGCGAAGCAGCAGCAGTAGTTTGATGGCGAAGCCAAGCGCGTTGAAGCTAGAGAGGCCAAGCAGAAGAGAAAGAACTAAGCTCGCCATCTGGCTGAATCTGTCAATATAGTTGGATGTTCACGTCAAGCTACTTACACCCTAATTTCAATTCGTTACCGTGACTGTTAATACCCTACGACTGCTTCCCATTACGAACTCCCACGATATTGTTTCTTAGACGTTGAATGCTCACCTCCTTGTATTCTTCTGTTGCCTAATGAACTGAACATCCCCTCTCTTTTGTTTATGACTCACTGCCTATTGAATTGGATGACTTGCAAGTTGGATTAGGATTCTGGATGAGGGATAGATCGAATGTACCACACAAAATATTAATGTCAAAGCTCTACTTAACTTCCCATTAGTTCAAATTAATAGGCAGTGTCAAAAACCATCTCTCTAACTTCTGTAACCTATACGGGGGTAGGAAGGGGGATGTTTTCAGCGAGAGACAATGAAATTCAGAATTGAGATCACCCATACCCGAATTGACTAACTCCGAATTAGTAATTAACATTGGTTTGTTAAGGGATAAAGAAGGCAGTGTGAGCAGGTTAGCACGGCCGTAATCATGCTATCAACGACACTTTTCAGTCTCTCTGCTATAATCCTCGTTCTTGTGCTAGAGTCCAATGTGTGCTTCGGGTACTGTGCAGTCTTTCGCAACTCCTCTGCTTAACTCCGAGAATTCGACAACGGACTAAGCGATGCCTTCAAACATGTTTAAAATGGAAATGGAATATAGTAAAACTAAGATACCCTCCACATTTGTCCAACTGAAGTTCGTTCCAAGTGTGGCACGTGCGGAGTTGTGAAGTCGCTGACTTCGTAGCATGATCCTTGTAGGATTCTTAATCGGAGCAAGGAGTACGATGTTGTCATCAGCGTACTCTGTTCTGAAATCCGTTTATGAGATTGAAGGACATGTCTCGCGAACGCATTCTTGGAGCATTTTTAAGCTGGGACGTACATAGTGCAAAAATGGAGCTGGGAGCACTAAAATGGTTTCACCCAGGAATTTGGCTACTGTCTCGTGGCAAATGACCTGCATTAGGAATGCACATTGCTTCTGACCCTTCCCTAATCATCTCAGCTGCGATTATGCGACTCCAGGGTTTATCGAATGATGTCGCGTGTGATCTTTGATTCAGAAGAGGAAATGTGATGATGTGACTCTAAACCGTCACTGGCTCTAAGACTACAAAATGGCAACTGCAACCTTGAGAACACACACCCCACAACGGTTAAGGAGACTTCATTCCTCTCTCAAATACCGTTCTCACCGCAATTTCCTTCTGCTACAATCGTCGCAATGTCACCTCGACCCCCCAAGACATACGCGATCTTAGGCGAATTACACTAAGTCCGCAGCTATATCGAGGCGATTAACACGCGCATCTACTACCTCGAGGTGCTTCTCGAAGCTAGCCCCACCGACGAAATTACAGAGATCAAGGGAGGACCGAAGAACGCGCACAGAGGGCTAGAGAAGTTATTAACAAGGTCTCGCGGACTGCCGTCTCTGAAGGTCGTCGTAGAGATCACCTAACAGGTGTGGTAGACGTATACGCGTTTGTGCGTGCTCGAGCATAATTTGAAAAAATTGAAAGAGAAGGGTTCAAGCGCCGCAATGAGAGATGGGGAGCGACCTGTGGTCTATGTGCCTTCAGGGGCTGGGAAGCAAAAGAGACGGCTGTTGCGTGTTGACGGAGAGGAGGAGAACAATGGAGACGATGCAAGAGAGACATACGTGATGTCTGGAGCGCTACCCGAGCGCTCATCGTCGGTGTATGAAGATACATATGAAATGGCCGGACAGAACGGAGAAGATACTACCTCTCAAGTAATGGTCGCAATACCCAATGGAGCGGAGGCACGAGAAAGTGGTCACATCTCCTGGAACAGTGCTGAGGGTAGCACGACCCTGAACTCCGACTCTCTCTCCGTTGTGCGGCAGCGGAACAGCCCGAGGACATACTCTCTGAAGGCCTTGCCCAAGCCTCGGGTTGAGGTCCTCGCGATCATTGACCACGAGGAGACTGTCGATTCGAAGTCTTTGCTTGATCCAGACAGAGTACGAGAAGGGAGCACTTCTGGTTGGCTCACTACTCTAGCGATCATGTCCGGCATGGAGGACGCCAGATATGTTCTCCCGGAGCTGCAGTGCATCAAGATTCATGAGGTGAGGGATCTGAAGAAATGGCTTGTTGAACACGGATATCTGCATAGATCTGGAGCGATCAGCCGGATAGAGAGGGTACTTCATTTTCTCTTTACAGTGCAGATGGGATGCCGATTGGAAACGATTGCGACCTTGTTTTCGCGCTCGCCGAGACAGGTAGAAAGGTTTGTCGACTTCCTTCTCTTACCATATCGAACGTCCCTGCTAACACGTTGCCCAGCTCCTGCAAAGACGTACTCGAAGGAATACTCCAAATGCACAGCGAAACGGAGCTGCCGAGGTCAGGCGGATGGCCTATCTATCCTCACTTATGGCACACCAGCAAAAAATACGAAGTGTCTCACGAGTGGGCGAAAATGCACTATCCGTGGTCGGTGGATGACTTTCAGATGGTCCTTGTGACGATCAACTTGTTCATCGGGAGGTATCGAAAACAGGGACAAGTTGCGCTAGGAGGGCCGTTCCTAGATTGGGGGAAATACGTGCAGCCTGAGCGAACCGCAGAAGAGGAATGACGTCCACGGGGTTACTTATCGCCAGAAGGCTCTCTCATGACGTTGGCCGATATCAAACGGCCAGTCGTGGGGCTGCACCGCGCCAAGAGAGACATGAAGCACGCGGCTTTGCGCCACAATGCAGGGCAATCAAAACGGAGGTCAAGTGTTCTTAGGAGGCGATCCCCAGGAAACACGTGCTCGAGCGAGGATTTACGACTGCAATCGGGATATGGGGCTTCCCAAAATAGAACGGTGATTGTAACGCTTGGGATTCTGCCTGCTTCGAGGGAAGATGTTGAAGGAGAGTCGCGGGATGGTAGCACACGGAGTTACCCTTGTAACGGCGGGCCAGCCATGTTTCATAGCTGGATCGCATCGTGGCGCTTATCGCAACCCGTCGACGCCGCGTTCCTGCATCCGCACCCGCAAGCACAGACGGCTGGATGGACGCCACTCTGCTTTTGCTTCCAAACGAGCACCAACAATGGCAACGGATAACAGCACAAAACCTGGTAGTCGAAATGAGCAGATGGTGCCACTGATGGCCTGGAAATAAACGCCGAGAACCTGTGTTGCTGTGATAGCGTGCGATCGTCGCTCCGGCCAATAGCATCGCCAAATTGGGGACCGCACGGACCACAATTCCTCGACTCCTTAATCTGCAAGCCTCCCGTCCCCAAACCAACATCCTAAAACGCAGCCGTGCTTTCTCCTTCCGCTCGCATCCTCTTTCTCCTCTTTCTCCCCGCGAGAGTCCACTCTTTTTGTAGCTCACTTCACTCACAGTCCTTCCGTATCCCGATTCAGTGCGTCTGGTATACGCGCCATCACACTCTCTTTCGACTATTGTATATTTCCCAACTCATAGCCACCATGGTGTCACTCACTCTCTCCTCGGTTGCGCTGCTCGCATCGCTTCTCCCTACGACTCTGGCGCAAACCTTCACAGCGTGCAACCCCCTCAACACTACGGGATGCCCGAACATGCCTGCCCTTGGAGGCAACTCGACCTTCAGCTTCAACTCATCCTACAACGAAGATATCTGGACCAAGAAGAACCAAGGCGCCGTCAGACAGACTGACGCAGGCACTGAATTTATTGTCAGCAAGGAAGGTGACTCCGCGCAGCTTCAATCCAACTTCTACATGCTCTTCGGGCGTCTCGAGATTGTTATGAAGGCTGCGCCTGGTCAGGGTATTGTTTCCAGCGCCATTCTCCAGTCCGAGTGCTTGGACGAGATCGATTGGGAGTTCCTGGGGGTCAACAACACGCGTGCTTACACCAATTACTACGGAAAAGGAAACATGACCGATCTTACACGTGGCAAGGATTACGAGTCAGTAGCTACCCAAGACGGCTTCCACAACTACACCATCGACTGGACCAAAGACCGAACCCAGTGGTGGGTCGACGGAGTGATGCTCCGCGAACTAAAGCCTGCTGAGGCTTGGGAAGGCAAGAACTACCCCCAGACGCCCATGAACATTCGCATTGGGGCTTGGGCCGGCGGAGATGTCAATAACAACAACAAGGGCACTGTTGTAGGTATCATCTAAGATGGAGCGTGCTATAGGCGCTAACATTTACTAGGAATGGGCAGGTGGTCCGACGGACTTCTCTAAAGGACCTTTCACCATGACAATTCAGGAAGTGTACGCACAAGACTACACTACCGCGAAGGAGTACTCATGGGAGAACATGGATGCAAGCGGTGACTGGGAGAAGGTCAAGGTCATCGAGTACGTTTCCCTACCGCCATTCTCTCCTTGAACACAACTAATCATTCGCAGAGGCAAATCAGAGACCCTTGAGACCATTGAGCAGCCCCACGGCGTCCAGAACCGCTTCAACGCACTATCAACGACCGCTAAGATTGGCATCGCAGCCGGCGTTCTCGGATTCGTCCTCATTGCGGGTCTTCTTGGCCTATTCTACTTCATCAAGCAGCGCCGTGCCGGCCGTCGCGAGTTCCTCGCGTACCAGGCGCAACAGGACAAGGAGAACGCCGACCTGCTCCAGTACAAGCAACAAACCGGCGTGACCGGTGGGGCCACCTATAATGGCTACGGCCGTCTATGAGGCACCCGGGAGACAGATGGTACGGAGGCATAATGTTTCAGAGCTTTCCAAGTGTCTGGGCCCCACTTGTTCGCAAAGTGGCCCAGGCTCGAGGACGACCTTGGACGTGGAACTTGGAGAACGGGAGGCGTTGGTGGTATTTGATTGATGTGGGAGAGCTATTTCGGGCCCCGATGTTGACGTCACAGTCACGTCTGCTATATACCCTCACATACCTGGGTACAACATGGCAGGCTGTCATGTTCTTGTATCTAGTATTTCTTAATCATGCACGGCTTGATGTCGTGCTACTTATGCACATGAATTTCAAAGTTTTTATCATAAGTTATTGGATGCCAGTGATCGACAGGGGAATATGTGAAGCTGTTAGGATAAGGTGCTGATGCTTGCCTGGTGTTGAATGAGCGGGCGGGGCAAGTTTAGACGACACGTTGACTTTGCCGAAACTCCTCTCACCACCTCACCTCGTCATCCCACCAGCTCTCTCACACCACAAAGCCACAAAGCCACAAAGCCTCTCGAACCACGCATCATTCACTATTGAAAAACTTCAGCGTAGAATGACGATCGCGTCTATTTACATGCTTAACAGATCGTACAGCCGATTTAACCCACCCTGAACCCCGAGAGCCCTCCTCACCTCGACCCCACCAACCACCACACACCGCTTTCACGACCCATCGAACCCCCGAAAGCTCATCACGTAATGATGGACCCCTCAATAAATCCCAGCCCAAATGCCATACACAATAGCTCCTCTGCTCCGCCCGCCTCATCCGTCGCACCTTCACACCACCCCTCGCCTCTGCCTAAGCCACGCCGACACGCCCTCAAGCCCGGTGGACCGAAAGAGGGCGAACTAATCCGATACCTAGACGCCGGAGTCAACAAGATCCAGAAGCGCTGCGATGACAGGTTCAAGAATCGGAAGACATACATTGGCCGCGTGGGGCCCGGGGATGCGGAGGCGTACCGCAATTTCTCACAGGCGGCCAGGGATATGGATGGCATTATTGATGTAATATGGGTCTCTGGATCTCCATACCTTCAAATCCCTTATCTATTGAATATGGCCGTCATGATCTCGGAATTCCTGCCCCTCTTTAAACCCGCGCCGAGAGACACCTTCCGCCTTCTGGACAAAATGGATATCGTTTTCTCTAGTCTCCTGCGAGGAAAAGACTATGACACTGGTGAGCCGCTCCCTGGCTTTGAGAATGGGAAACCCATCAGCACGACCCATAAAGTGCGTCTGAAGGGCATTGTAGAGCGTACACGGCTCATCGCCGTAAGAGTCATGTCCGGCGATACTGACGGTGATGACGGTGAGCAAATGGAAATGGATGAGGACACTACCGGCGGTGAAGAGACGGATAAAGAGGAGTTTGTCAAGTTTGAGGGCTTTGAGACTGAAGATGAGGAGGAGGACGAAGTAGAGTGGGAGGAGGGGCAGATTGCGCGGGTGTATGAGAGGACGATTGGAGATTTAGGGGATGTCCTGGGCGGACCGCCGATTGGGATCATCACAGAAGATTGATTGAGAACGATAGAGTGAGGTTGGTGTCAAGGATTATGCTTCTCATGGGATATATTGCAGCATACTGAAAACTAGAGGCATGCGCATGCAGTAGAGAAGAAACGGGACCCAAGTATGCTCTAGAGGCGCTAGAAATGTGTTGCCGTTAGATGATGAAGGAATATCCAGTTTGTAGCATTGTTGTAGTTTCTCTTCTGTTCTTTATATTTCCCAGCTATATTGTGCTACGAATCCTGTCTATACATATGACAAGGTGCATAAGAGACGGATTATGGAACAGTCTCACGTCCATTAGGATGAGTCGAGAATTTTCGCCCTGGTTGGTGCACTTTCGTGTACCTACCGTAGAAAGAAGTCGGTGATGCTTGACGTCACGCACCACTTATTTCAACGCCGACCGACGAAAGCGCGTTTATTCTTCATCTCTTCTCCATTTCGCGTTTGCACCTGTCTTGACTCCAAACGCCCGACTATTTCCGTCCACGAGCTCCACGTCACAACACCGTGCGCTATGCCGACGTACCTCGCAACCAACATTCGGATGCGTCTGAGCGCAACGAGCCTTCCCGATACGACTACGCGCTCAATCGAAAGGAACAAGGGCGAGGCCGCGGCTAGAAAAACCGAGGCTGCGCAGACGAAATTGAAGGAGAGCGACTTCCTGCCCGAAGAGAGGTTACAATTTCCCGGCGACGTGAAGAATTTCGGCCTTAACTTCCTCAAAAATGTACCATTCATGCAGGTCCAAGTCGGCGCGGATCTGTTCGAGGTCTGTCCGGAGCTGAAGTCCAAGCGAAGGAGAGCCTCTGTTAGGTCTGCTCGTGTCTCACCAAAGTCTGAAGATGTCGGGAAGGAGGATAAAGAAGGGGCGCTATCAGGCGTAGGACAGCGTGTGTATAGGCACTCGACGAGAGCGCATCCTGCCCCCTCCCCATCTTCTATTGAAACCACGAGCGCTTCTCGTTTTCAACCATCCCCATGGACCGATAGTGAAGAGATGGCCCCCAAGGCCCTAGTCCTTCATGTCATCCTCTCCAACGAGACCTTCTTGTGCAGCTTCGAGGACGGCAAACCGCAGCGCCTCATGATCGATGTCTTCTTCAACGGCGCGCTGGTAAGCAGCATTCTAGCTCAGCCGAAGCATACCGAGTCGTTCCATCTAGTATTTGCTGGCACACGAGTTGATAATATGGCTGAGCGACCTTGGGTAGTCCTTCCTCCAGGACAAAACGCGGACGGGAGCTTGAGGGGGTTGAAGAGGGCTATCAGCGTCAAAGAGCGGTGGCAGCAAATATGTTGGGCCCTCTTAGAAGAGGTGAAAGAGCGTGGTGTCGACGAATATGGAGAAAGATCACCGAGTGCAGATTATTTGCAGAGCTTGGCCACCATGGAGATGCCAGAAGCAATCGAACGCTTGCAAAAACCGGGCGGCCGCCGATTTGGCGTAATCGATGTTGTTGTCACGGCTGGGTCTGGAAAGAAGCTGAACAACGGGATGCCATATCTCAAGAATCCTATGAGACTGGTGGATAAGCGATATAGGAGGAGATATGGAGAAGAGCAGACTCTAGGTAGTCAGCCGGAGCAAGTTCAGCATCGGGATGCAGAAGGAGAGGCCGACTTGGACCTTGAGCAGGAAGCTCTTGCACCTACGTCATGGCCTGTGACTACACTACTGCCTTCTAGCATCCTTCCGCCACCGATGCGGAACCCGAAGTTGCTATCGCAGCTACCCCATTTGCCAACAATGCAATCGTCTACCCCGATTTTTCCACCGTCCCTGACAGCGGTTCCGGTCCCCTTGTCAACCCCAGAATTCAAGTCTGGTCGAAGTCCTCGTGGGTCTATCAGCCAACTCAATACCTCCTCATTTGGTACGCCGATGCGCTTGGGTTCGATTCCAGTATTAGGTTCATCATATCCCTCATTACTGCCAAGTCAGGCTCGGCGGGTGTCGTTTGGCCATGCCAACGTGGCCGAGTACAATCCAGGAGCCCCCCCAAGCGATACTACTCAAGGCTTGAGTATATCCGGACACGAAATGTTCCCAATACCAGAAAGCCCCACTGAAATTTCGCCTCTTGCTCATAGGACATCTGGTAGCCGTGGCCCAGTTTCATTCCGTGGCGACCCATTCGATCATCGTCTGAACCGTCCCCCACTTGGGCCGCCACCTCCTGTAGGCTTCTTTTCTGCACTACCACAAATAAAACCCAGAGTACCGACAGTTCAGGGAACAATTGATACAAATCTCCCTCCATTAAGCTTTCTCTTATCACGCTTGGTCATTACTGGCAAAAATGGTGTCACTATTGTGGATCACCATTGGTTTGTGGCACAGCGCATAGCAAGGAAGAGAACGAACCCAAATCGACAAAGATCACCAATAAGGGCCAGAAAACTATCTCCGGGGTCTGCAGAATACAGCGAGTTATCCACTAGAGCCCGTCGTGGGAGTAGTGGAAGCAGGAGCGATCATCGCCTGACTACTCCTCCACCTACATCCTCTGGACTGGTAAATTCCGACTTGACCATGAGTGTCGACAAAATGAAACGGGACAGCATCCATGATGGCACATTTCGCAATCCCATGTTTCCGCCCACGATCGGCCCGGCCCTCGCATCTGTTGCAGAGATGCTTCCGCTCGGAACCATCGGACAAATAGACAACGACGAACCTGCTGCCGAAGATGGTGATGTCACTATGCCAAATACGCCAGCTGGTGTCTTCTACCGCCGTGGAAAGCAAACTCTCCCTTTTTCAAGCGTGCAAGGACCCAATACAGCCCCTTTCATCTTCGAAGACCCGGAAGAACTTATGAGGCGCAGAGTAGGATCGCCAACGAAAGCTGGCACCATTCCGGTGGATATTACACCTGACCCATCACAGCTTTCGTCTGTCCCCAGAGCTGCACACTTCACATCATCTACGCCTGTGAATCCCTCGTCTATCTCCAACATATCCAGTCTCCTAGGGTCTGGTTCCTCGTCCCTCTCAAGCGCACCGAGTTCTCCCGATCTGGAAACGTCTCATACCATGGTTTCTGTGCAAGCAACAACCGCATCTCAGGCCACAAATCCTCCTCAGCATGTGTCCATATTCCAGGTTCCTGTCGTATCAGAGAATACTTCTGCATCTGAACTACAACCACCGCCTGGCAAGAAACTCCGCACATTATCGATGTCCAGCGCACCAAGTTCTCCTGAGTTACCATTGTCTGAAGCTGTGAGAGTCGCGCACGTGGTGACCGCATCTGCACCCGCACCTCATCCTACAATTCAAGCTCAGCCAAGATTGCAGGTCCAGCCCATTACACCTACCCAATCGTTGCTCTCCTCCACATCCACATCCACAACTTCAGCGCAGCCACCACAGAAGAAAAGAAGCAACATATCTCCGAGTCGATCCCGCCCTTTTACTGTGCTGGCAGATACCGGGGACAATCCGCCACTGAACCAAGATTGCGTGATTGCGTATGCGGTGAGTCAGTCAGAGGAAAGAGACTTAAGACAGGTGAAAAGTGAGAGGCAGGGCGTGTTTAGGGAGGAGGAGGTCGTTGTGGGGATGAGGTTTTTTGTTGCGGGATAGGGGAGTGGAGGGTGAAGATCCAGCATGCGGAGCAAGATTTTGAGAGAAAATTATACGGCCTCTGTGGCGTATTTCGACTCACGAGATGGAAAAGAGAAATCAGCGCATCCAGGGAGTGATCTAATGTGATGATGGGGAGATGTAAGACTAGTTCTTCAGTAGAGAAAATGTCCAATGATATGTAACAAAAGCAAACATGTCTGTCTCTCTTGCTTTGCTACTCATGTCTCCGGTTCTCTAACTTTCCGACCTATTTCACACAATTACCTGTCCTAACATGCATGTTCTCTTATTGTGCAGGTGGTTGCTGGTCTGCAGCTAGCTATGCGGGAGGGGTGGGATCTCTTGCTTCTTGCTTTTGGATTCTACTGCCGGGCCTTCGGAGCCTAGAGAAGCGGCGAAATTGGCAGAGATTGAGTGACATATAAAAGAGTTGGGTGCTTAATTGATGAGCGCGGAGTGGGCGTCGTTACAAAGCAGCAGGGTGGTTTTATGGGTTAGAGGGTCGATGGCTAAAGCTCGTCCTGTCCTAATTCATCTCCCCGACAACCCTCTATTGAGGCGCGACGTGGAGGCAGCTTTTCACGTGACATAATTCCCTGAAAACGCTCTACTACTACTAACAGGACGTTGGAGTAAGATCTCTCTTTGTCATTCCGTACTGTCCCTAGCAACGCTTCGTCTGCCAGAAGCCACACTTTTATATTCTACTGATATGGCCGAATGTTTTTTCTATACACTTGGTGTTTGTATAGCTGTACGCCATTTTACAATCACAGACATCCGGTCGTTGATTCGTTATCAAGTATGGCATCTCATCTCCGGCGTACCTTCGAAGCCATGCTCGTTCTGATCTACTACGACTACCACGAGAAATGCCGACTCGGCCTACGATTCCCATGAAGCATTGCTGACCCCCCACTGAATAGAACATGCCAACCTTGAGTCACATTCTCCCCAGATCACAATTATCACAATGCCACTCGTGGCCTTGACCTAGGACTCAGCATTCACACGTCTGGATAGTTCACGAGCATGGTGCATTCCAAGGAGTTCAATGAAACTCACCCCAAGCGTTATAGGGCGAGGGCGAGCCCTCCGAAGATACAGTAATATTTCTTCTATTCGCCTCTTCAGTAGAAGATAGCAGTTTTGAGTGTATACATATATACGCCGTGGAAAATGCAGCTCTACAAATCATGCTCGCGTAAATCTCCAGTAAGAACCAGCATTAAATGAACCAGTGATGAAAGATGCCCAAAGAAACCCATGAGATGTATAGAGAATATGTCAAGACTGTTGATTGCAACCTCAAAAAATGCTTCCAAAGTTCCTAGCGAGCAGCCAAAAGATATCAATCTCCAATCAGATCTCCGTCTCCCCTCTCCTGACCATTCCAAAAAGCAATCAAAAACACATAAAACTGCTCGCCACATCATCGAACGCCACATCGGTAAGATTAACCGCTCCGGGGCCCAGAATGTCAGAGTTGTTCTTCTCAACGAAGTACGAGCGGCCTTTGCAATCGGCATCACTTCAGAATCACCAGTTAGCTGACCACTCTAACAAAGGCCGAAGTTAAGCGGTAAGGTGTATGGAAGCATCGTGGTAGTGGTGAAGGGAGGAAGAGGAAGTAAAAGGGGGGCGGCACTTACTCGTACAATTCACATCCATTGGCGAGCCCGACATCGACAAATGCCCACGAAGCTTGGTTGTCTAGACCGTCGTCTGCGAGATTGTCTGCCCACAATCAGCCCATCTCCTTACCTCGGACCTCAGACCTCAAGTCCCCAGCAAGCCTGACCGTGAAAGGGAAAACGGAGGAGAGAAGAGACAACAACGGGGATGACTTACGGCACTTCCACCGATCCATAACCCAAGACTTCCTCTCTCCCTGGCCGTTCGGCAGCGTGGAGAGCGAAAAGACGACGCTGGCGCTGACCCGGGTCGCAAGGGCGACGGACAACAGAGCGAGGATCTGAGTTTTCATTTTTGGTGACAATGGATAATCGTATAGGTAAATTTCTCACAAAGTGATGTTTATAGATGTAAGTAGGGATAAAACAAGTTGGGATGTAGCCTCCATTTGACCCGAGTGCCAGAGGGAGTTTATATACGTGTTACATCATGTGTGTCCATATACCCACGTACTATGGATAAACAAACACATGACCCATCTCATGCCATCCCATCTCTCAGCTACTACTCCGCCCGTAACCTACCATCGCACTCAGTGCCACTATTACTATTCATAGCAAACCACGTTCTTCCTTGCTGTTGGAAGACAATTGTCGTCATTTGTATTGCCAATAACCCGAGCTTGCTTACGATCATCACCTGTACTATAGTAATGCGTCGTATTCGCTGGTCCTTTTGGGTGGTGTGAGGATTCCCTCGTATTCTCGTCTATTTGGATGGTTTCGGAGATTTCGTATTTGTTTGCCGCGTTACCGTCGATCGGTACGCGGTGTTGTAACGTCTGAGGTAAGCTGATTGAGTTGGGAGTGGCCACCAGTGACGCTATTGGGTAAGCTGATCTGGAGTGCCTGATCGTACCAAGGTAGTCAAAGAACCTATTGTATAGTCCAGGGATCAATGGCTTGGAGAGAGGCGGAGGTTGAGGCTGAGGTGAAGGTACATGGTTTCTTGCGCCAATCGTGAGATATGCCGGATATTGGTTTCAACGAGATACGACCCTATTCTTGCGTGAAGAACAATTAGAATGTATATTGTCACTAAATGTGCGCATGGCCTTTACATAGGTACTAAACCTCACCATACTGCCCAAAACCAAAATCAAACTGGGTATTTCATCCACTCACACCCTATTTCCCTACCATTCGTCCACGCCTCATTCCAGCACCCTACTCTCCCCATTCCCCACATCCTCAAATCTCACATCCTCAAACTCTTCTCTACCTCCACCACCCATCACCACATCCCCTCCATCAGCCACTGCCTCCTTCCTCGCCTCCTTCAGCGCATCCTCCAACGTCCATATCTTGCGTTTTAGAAACCAGCTAATCATTCCCCCGCCCTTCTTCACCTCATCATGCGTCGCAACCCAGTACTTCGCGCGCAGCATCCGCTGAGCTTGCAATCCGTTCTTCGCCCCGAGATTGAGCTGCTGCGCCGCCCCAATCGAAACATCGTGTAGACCATGTAAAAAAGCCAACGTATGCAGGGGAGGGTCTGCAAGCGCAATTGGTGTTAAAGCCGTGTGCGAGATCCCATGCGGAGTGTAGACCACGCATTCCGCGGCTTCGGAGGCGGAGGAGCTGGATGTCGGCTCGTAGTCGTTGCCGTCGCCGTAGATGGAGAGGCTTGATCGCTTTTTCGGCGTGGTGGGGAGGAACGGGTGTGTGGCGAAGGTTATAAGGAGCGCGGAGTGGTAGAATAGCGCGTCTTTTGGGGCGGTGAGGCGCGAGATGGAGAGCCATGAGGGCAGCGGGAGCAACGAGTAGTCCCGCCAGTCAGGGGCTTCGGCAGTGAAGGTTGGGGTGGTGAGGACGGTGCGAAAGTGGGCGAAGGAGGTTATTAGCTTTGCTGCGAGCTGGTATCATGTTGGCATTCTCTCTAGCAACTGTAGGGGTAGGTTTGGGATTCCTGTGCAAACTCACTTCTGTTGCGAAGACGGGCACATCGGGATGCACCTCCAATAACGTCTCCTTATGGCAATGGTCCGTAAATTCATGACTTATGGCGACTGCATCAATTAATGTCTGCTGCTCCGCGCCCTTCATATTTTCCTTCCTTCCCAACCTTAGCCCCCCAGCCAGAATCTCAATCTGTCTTGCCAGCTCTTCTACCTCAGCCACGCTCTTCACCGCGCTCTCAGTAGCATGGAATTGCTGGGAGAACCAGCGCGCAACGTCCGACTGCCCGCCTACGAACCATGGATCGATCAGGATGTTATAATACACACGGCTGCCATGCTTGATGGCAGACGCAGGCCTCGGGATCTGGAGCAACCATGACGTGTCGGCATTAAGGTGATGCAAGAGCGGACGGCGCGTGGCGAGGGCGCGCACGACGGCGTCGCGGATCTCGAGGTGCAGTTGCGCAGAGGGCGCGTTCATTGTTGTGTTCAGGGAGGCATGATGCGTGCGAGGTTGACGCGTTGTGTTGGGATGTGAAGGCGAGCGAATGACGATGACGATGCGCTTGGTCCATTCAATTATACCCGACTAGTGAGTGCATTATGTAGTAAACTTGCAAACATCTCAGATTTCTTCAGCTACTCTACACTTTGAGATGATTGATATTTGAACATTCGGCTGAGCCGCTAGTACATGGAGTTCTGCGTAGAACCTCGGAGAGGTAAGTAGGGCTGTCCACGACATAAGAAACACCGACTCAGGAATCTTCCAGGACCCTTGGCCTAAGATGCAATATAGAAAATCATCATTAAGAACGCCGTCCCATTCCGCTATCCTTGAACCCAAACCCATATCCATTGCGCCAATTCGAATGCCTATCACTGGGTGCATTTCTATAGAAATACCTTCTTCGCATCTCGCGGATGCGACTCTCCAGGACAGTATGGGCACTTGAACCTTGCGCCCTTACTTAGCTTGTTCAGCGACTCTTGAGCGATGACATGTCCACATGGCATCATCATAGGTGGGTTTTGGTCTGTTGATTGTTCCTTGGAGACAGGGCAGACGAAAATAGAGTGGAAGTGGTAGGAAGGAGGGAGAGGGATTTCGACCTAGTCATTGTTAGTCATGGCTCAAGGTGAGAAACCACATGTATGCTGGCCTACCGGAAGTTCATTCTGGGTCGTCCATTCTGTTCGCTTCTCTTTCATAATATTCTGTAGTTTGAGGAGGGTAGGTAGGGCGATGGCGCCTGCTGTAGCGGCTATGTAGAGCGGCGAGTCTGCTGAGAGCCCCAGCAACGAGCAGAATTCTCGTGTAAACGATGCCGCCACTTCCTCCCATGCCGAATCGTTGTAGAAATATCTCCTATAAGGCGAATCTTGAACGTTTGGCCAAAAGGCCATTGCACCTATAAGCTTCTGAATGTCTCTTGAGTACCGATTCTGGAAAGGAGCGAATTCACTGCGTGCATATGCCCACGCACGCAGTGGTCCGTCTTCGGATTCTGTGATGGCACCGCCTTCGTCGCGACCCACAAAGAGACACACGAATTTGAGACGACAGAGTTCGAACTCCAGATTGCTTCCACGAGCCTCCAGCACACCGCTCCGATCTCGGGCCCACTCGATAGCTGGGCCTAAGTTCCTCTGCTGCCGAAGTTCGTGCAGGATGTGATACATTTCCGAGAATTGCGACTGTAGTTTCTCAGAGTTGAATGTCCCGTGCATGGCGTCTTTGCTACATGCTTCTTGCAGGTATGGGTTCGGAGTGCCGGGCGTGGGCTCGGGTCGTGGGGGGTTTCGGTTTGCTTCGTCGATGAAGGTGGACGCTACCGAGAACTGGCCTTCGCGAAGAAGGTGCATGGCGATAGCTCGGTTTATTAATTGCGGGTGCGAGGAGAGAGCATCGTTCTCGGCAGCTGGAAGGGGCTTGTCTTTGAATTTCTAGAAACATGTATCAGTCCGGCACGCGTGATGAGTTGGCGAAAGGGCCGGAAGCTACCTTGTCCAGGGCGCGGCTGTACTTGTTCAGGCCGCTGTATATGGGCTTCAGATCCTTTTGCGCAACTTCCATGGTCTTCTTGAGCGGATCGTGCAGCTTGGCGAGGGTCAAGGGTGCAGTTTGGGGATCTGTGGTGATGGCGGTTAGCATCCATTCTCTCGCGCAGAGGTGATAAGGCCACGCACCTGCCGCAATCTTTGCACGAGCTGCGACAAGGAGATCGATCGCCTTCTGGACATCATTGATGCTTGCGGAGAGGTTGTCGCTGCTCTCGAGGAGCTCAATCTGCTCTCTGAGGTCGTCCATGGCGGTTGGCGGCGGCGAAGGAAGCGCTCCGGGCGGCGGGCGGGGTTATGAGCGAGCGACTGTCCGGCTGGTGGGCGCGAGGGGGGTGGCAAAGCGTAAAGAATGGCAGTCGAGGTACGTCGCATTCGGTGCGGCCATCTCAGGCGCGCGGGCGTTTGGGTGGTGTTGAGGTAGGCGTGAGCTGGGAGCTGGGAGTGTCGGCGATCGGAGCAGGGGTCGTGGTGACGGGTGACGTGGGGAACAGGACGCCACCGCCGACATCCCATCTAAGCTCCAGCCTCGTCCAGACCGCCATGTCTTCTCCCGTCGTGTGAAGTTTCTCAAACATGCATCACAGCTAGGCACTGCTAGAGCCATGTGCAACTCGGACAACACAATCCCGCTCGTCCACCCTATTCACGCCCTCCGCTCGCCGGCCTGGGGGCTGCCGGCGCCGGAGGCCATGAAGCAGACGCCTCCCAGCGTTCAAGCTTGATACAGTAATTATCCACGAGCTGAAATATCCATCTCCTGCTATTGTGGCGAGGCAACCGCCGCCATGTCGTCTAATCTGCCTATCATCACCCCGCCCGTCGAGCAGGAGCTCCGCATGCGCATGCCCCGACTTCAAACCTCGCCATCCAGCAAGAGCACTGCTTTCACGACCCGCCCCGGGCAGATGAAGCCTGCACCCATCGATGTAGCCTCTGCGGCCGAGCCAGCCTCGAAATCTCCCACGTCCGGCGCCGAACAGCGCTTCCAGCGCTTCGTCCTGACCGACCCCGTAGCGTTCAAATACCTGGAGGACGACGCCTCCACCACCGTCCTTGCGCACCGCCAGAAGCTCCAAGGCTACGAGCTCTACCTCGTCGAGCAATGGGCCTGCTCTCGTGAACATCCCACCTTCATCATAACCACGTATACGGGCGACCCAAAGGACTCGGTGTGGGCGAGCATCATAAGCGTCCCGACCGACGAGTCGGCATGGTCGCCCCAGATGAGGACATACTTCAAGGCTTTGGACCAGTTCCATGCCCGTCGGAAAGAAACGAGCCTCGGCACACTCATGATCACAAACCTGAGTGCCTTTCCGTCGTCTCTGACCGTCATCCCCGTCCCGGAGGGCGATGCGTCCAAACAACGCGAGTTGTTCTTTGTGAACGAAAACCTGAAGAGACTGGGCTGCTCCGGCCGCCTTGGAATCAAACTGGCCCCGCCGAGCAGCGCTACTCAGGCCAAGTTCCACCAGCTGTACCGAACGAGCGACAAGATACCTCTGAACAGTTCCGTCATTGAGCTCGTGAAGCTCTGTCAGGTCGCGCTAGTCATGTTTGGGAGGCTGAAGCCTGAGTACGCGGATGGGCTGCTCTGCGATGTCACCGAGAAGGCAGTCAACGACTGGTGGGTCGAGTTTGGGGCCGAGTACTATGCTGTGGAGCCCCACGACGGCATTCTCGGTCCTACTACAGTTGCCGCGCTGCTTGGAATGTTGATGGGAGCACGGAATCGGCTGAGTGCCTTCAACGCACCTGTTGCGAAAGATGTGTTTGATATTGACAGCACCAAACGCGCAATCGCATACTTCCAGAAGACACAACGAATACAGAAAACACGCCGCTTAGACAGACAAACGCTAGAGAGGCTGCGGCGGGCTACCGCCAAAGCAGCAAGTAAGGAGGGATGGGCTATGCCTCGTGCTTTGAAGTCTACCGTGGCTGAGCTGGGCGGAAAGGGAGGCGAAATGGTCATGGGAATGGTCGGAGCTGGTGACAAAGCTGGCATTGCCGACATTGAAACTGTCGATATTGATCGATTTATAGAGCTGGTGCAAGGAGAACGATCGAAATGGCTCTGGCATGGAAAGCCTCGCAAAACAACTTCGGGGGACATGTTTAGTCGGCTGCCGGGAGAGGAGGGTTCCCCTTCGCAGGATGAACAACGAAGCCATACAACAAGGCTGCTAAAGAGAGAAACCACCCAAGAGGGACATAGTCTCACTAAGCGCGACACAAACTCAGAGGACACCAAGAAATATTACGATGCTTTTGGTATATCAGAAGGTGTCGAGAAAGAGAAGGATCCAAACTCAAAACGGGCTGCGATCAAGCGAGCAACAGGGAAGATTGAGTCTGGAAGTGGATTCAATCGAATCAAAGACGTTGTCGGCCGACGGAACCATCAATCAAAACCCTCCAAGGAAGAAAATAGCCGTGCTCCTTTTCTTAACACAAAGTCGGACTTGAACTCCATAGGCACAGATAGCTCACTAACATCACTAACTCCCATCCACCCGGGACTAGCTCGCAACCCCAAGAGCGAGGTGAAGCCTACAGGCTCTTTCCGCAACGTCGTGTCCGACTACGAACCCTCATATGCAAGGACATTGGCCGAGACTCCGCAGGAATCTAGGAGTACTCTTGCCTTCGAGAAATTATCTCAGCTTCAAGTGGATGGAAATAGCGAGTCTAGTGCCACTAAGAAGACTCCATCACCAGAAGACGAAGACTTTTCCAAGCCTTCAACTGCTGAGAACTCCATTGCAGGCTCCATATACCGGGGCGTCGATCTCATCGATAAGCTGCCCTGTGACGAAGCCTTCGATCTTCCTCCTCTCCTCCGCCGAACGCGGAGTTCCGACCAACTCGGGCCCTACCATGCCAACAACCGACATGACGACTGGTGGCCGCGACACCTCTCATTCAGCATCGCCGAAGAAAACATCCTTACATGGCGTAGCATCACCACTGCCACACCCAAAAACAGCTCCACACCCTCACTGACCGCTGATCTAGCCACCCAGCAACTCCTCTCACAAGACGCCAAACGCCTCCGCGACCGCCTTGCCATGCTCTCCAGCCTCGACGCCAAATGGGTCGACGCGCACCTTTCTTCCGTCCACAGCATCAACATTCAAGCTGACCAGGACATTGCCGAGCTTGATGACATGTATTTTCCTCGTCTCGAAGACTACCAGGCGCTCCGCGAAGACGCACACGAAATTGTGTCGCGCGAGCGTCTGCAGCTGCAGGAGTCAGTGCGCGATTTAGAGACTCTAGGTGCGAAGCTTGACTATGAGATCAATACACTGAGGAGCAAGGTCGATGACGTAGACGATGGGGTGCTGGAATTGGAACGGCAGGTCGATTTTGTGGAGGACAGGTATAGGGAACTAGAGGGTGTGTGTGGAGAGAGGGAGGGATGGGTGCATTGGGGAGTGAGAGTGTTCACGGGGATTGGGAGACCGCCCGGGTGATTGTCACGCCTAGGTCAGCACATTTCGAGTAGCCGTACAGTATAACATTGAGCGTTACATTGCATTGCGGATCATTGTCTTCCCTTTGTATTAGCGTACGTATATACCTTAGTACATATTGGGGCATATCGTATTATAAGAACACCTCGTAATAGACATGGAGGATTTTTTTATCAAGAAAACAGCATTGGTAGCTACAGAGTTGAAGATGTACTCATCGGATATACCTCGGCCGACCAAGAAATATACTCACCCGACCAGAGGTTGCAGGTCAGTCAACCCCTGTCAGAAACTTTTTGAGGTTTACCACTGGTGTTGGCCGTACGGGTGAAGTGACCGTGCGGGCATCACGCTTTGGAACGTACCATGCGGTGCTCTGAATAGGGAAGCATGATGCACGAATGAGGCACGCATCTTGGCGCGAGCAATGGGTTGGTTCAGAATCACTGATTTTGGCACGAGGTCAGAGGCAGAAAGGCGCATAGCGTATCACCCAAGCAGTATAGACCGGAAATCTTTGCTTTCCATGTTTTCTCGTCCTCGTATATTCTTGCGGGTGCGAACGCCAGTCTTGAACAGATCTCGCCTTATTTCATTCTCCTCGTGTCGCGCAGGCCGCGTTACATCGCGCTCCATGTCATCCTCGGCCACTCCGTTTGAAGAAGAGAGGGAGGTGGGCTTCGAAAAGTTCTACCCGATGACCTTGGGCGAAGTTATCAATGAAAGGTATAAGGTCGTGGCAAAACTTGGCTTCGGATCAGCAAGCACGATATGGTGCTGTCGTAACCTAGCGTGAGTGAGACTCAGGCGCGAGGTGGAGCCTAGCATTGACCAGATATACCAGCACAAATAAATATGCCGCACTGAAAATTTACGCCCACGATTTGGTTGCAGAAGATGAGATTGACAACGAAACTGCCATCTACAAACATGTCAGCACCGCGGGGAGCCCCGACCATCCTGGCAAGATGTATGTTCGCACCATTCAGGATTCCTTCTTCGTCACGAGCAGAGCAGGGAATTCCCATCAATGTTTAGTTCACGAGGTCCTTTCCAACGACATATTGAGCCTCCGGTACACTCGCCCAGATCGTAAACTGCCCGAGACAATGCTCAAGCAAATTTTGATCCATTTGCTGCTCGCACTAGATTTCTTGCATAGCGAGTGCCATATCATCCACACAGGTCAGGTTGTTCCTCTCACTATGCTTTGGAAAACATTGACATAGTGCCAGATATAAAAGAAGAGAATATTTTGGTGAGTTTGGTCGATCCGTCGATCGTGGAACAGCTGGACACAAAAGAAATCGCGGCATCGAGCCTCTATAAAAGTGTCAATGGGTACAATCTCTACAAAAGCGCAAACTTCGGTATTCCAATAAGGTTTGGCCGCCCGATCCTGTGTGACTTCTCCCTCGCTCGGAACGGACGGGTCAAGCACTGCCACGATATCCAGCCGGATCCCTACCGGACTCCCGAAGTGATTCTAGAGATGCCCTGGGGCTATGCCGTTGATATATGGAATGTCGGAGTTATGGTGCGAGATTTTCTGCATGTGGCTAATAGCACGAAACTGATGAGAGCTTCTAGGTCTGGGACATGTTTGAGAACAGACGCATGTTCGATGGGCTTGACCCTGAGACTGGCAACTATGGGAACCGCTTCCACCTTGCTAGTATAGTTGGTCTTTTGGGTCCTCCTCCCCTCGAGTTCCTCCAGCGAAGCGAGTGCAGCTCCGTTTACTTCGATGACAGAGGTAAGTACTTGATTCCAAGGATGTGCATCCGCCAACCTAATATCGACAGGCAACTGGAAGTGTCTGAATTCTGTCCTATCAGTGTCTTGGGAAGATTCCGAGAGGAATCTTGAAATTTCCAATAAGAAAGGCTTCCTCGACTTTGTCCGCAAAATGGTCAGGTGGACGCCAGAATCGAGGGCGTCACCCTCTGAGCTATTAGAAGACCCTTGGCTTCTTGGAGATGTGGAGGAGTAGCTGAAATCGGGCACGATAATTAGCAGCTTGAGCTGTAGCTGAACAACCCTGAGCTCGCCATGAGGCAACATGAGCCAGCGTGATTGCGCCTGATTTGCTCCCGAGCAACATGAAGAGGGTTTGAAATTGGGCCCCAATCAGCTCGTGGGGATGTGAGGTGTCCAAGGACGGACTGGTACAGGTTTCGGGTAACAAGCTTCCATTCCATGGCTTAGCTCTTCGCCCCTTGTGCCGGCAATATTTTCTTTCATCTACAGTCCTTAAGATTACTCGAATAGTCAAATACACATATGCAGCTGGTAATGATCATTGTAATTTTCGCGCATGAACGTGGTACGGACTAAATATTCATCTAAACAGATAAAGCATAACGTTGGTTTAAAGGGTTCTAAGTATCTAATTTTATCCATATCTCGAGTTGCAAAGAGAGTCCACATCGATAGACTCTCAGCTCACTGAACCATTGGGTGATCTATCCGCTTAAAAGACACAAAAAAAAAATCGTAATGACCAGAACTTTGTAGAATGAAGATTCTGGTTTGAAGATAGTGACGAAAGGCACACTTGTACTTATGCTTGTTGATACATCGCCATGAAGATTAGTTTGGGGCGTTGTCAGTATACTCTTAATCTACTGCAATTTATCTTACAGATAACACCGCTCCTTTCCGAATGCAAAACATTTTCCTACTCTAAGTCAGTGATCAGCATAAATAGTAGCACGGCTTGGCAATCCTCAAGCAGGGAGTTGTGCTGCGCGAGGATGCTTCTGCATTTCCAGGTCATCCTCACAACCTAGCTTTAGTTTAAGTAGGGTTGGATCATGACTTGTTTCTAAATAATCTGATTTTCTGAAGCACACACTACCTACCTGAGATCATGGGGATCTCGCAATAGCTTTTCAAACGCTTGTTGTGTAACGTGAAATAGCGCAGTTTGACCGCGCCCCTCCGACCGACCCGGGAAGCGAGAAACTATCTGCGTCCTCCGCTTGCCATTACCAGCATGAGTTCTGCATTCGCCTAGATCTTCCTCGCCATTCTCGGACTCTTCGTCGTCGTCTACGTAGTCAGTGTTATGACTGACAGCATCACTAAAGAGATCGCTCGCCTGGCCTACATTGAGCAGCGTCGGGCTTTTGCGGGTACATGCGCCGGGCTCGCCATGGTCATATCGATATCCCAGTAGCATCCATGAATTCGACGACAGCTGCACCATGCGAAAAACTTCGCCTTCACCACCGAGGAGCCTGTGATCTAGGGCTATCGGGTCGAAAGATGCATTCGAATCGCTGCGATGCACGGTTACCGCCACCATCGACGAGCCCTTTGGCATGTGATAATGGGCGAGATCAGTTATCTGATAAGCAATGTTGGTGCCAGATCTATAGTTGCTGCTGTTTCCCCTTCCCGTCTTCGGTTCCCGAGGGGATGTTTGTGGGGAGCAAGACCGAGTCGCGCTATCCGTTCTGGACCTAGACAGCTGAAAAAAATGAGATGGCGTTGTGTTTCGCGATATTCCCATAGGCATCGTGCTCTGTTCTAAAAGCTTGTTGCCTAGAGAGATGCATCTATTCAGGAGTCGCCTAGGAGAAGGTTGTTACAACCCTGGTGTTATTACTCAGAAGGATATTCTACAAACGTGCTAACAAACGAAAACTGGTATTAAATTCGATCAAAAATAAGTTAGCATTATAAAATGAGGGTTCCTCGCCCTTTCGATTCATCATTCTATCACCTGACCATGCCTTCTGATGATGACTGGGCAGCTGCTTCAGCGGAAGCAAGCTACTACAAAGGAAGCCTAGCCTACAGAGTGCAAGGCAATGACGTGGGCGATCGCTTGTCCAAAGCCTCATCGTTTGCTCAGCCACAACCACAACCATATTGCACAATATCGTTACTACATGTTCCTATACCAGTTCTACATTCCGGCATCATTCATACCTTACTCCAAATAACTCATCAGGAAGCTCAACCTCTTCTACTAACCTTCCGCTTCCTTCTAGTAGTCATCATCTCTCATCCTCAGTATAAATACCAACTGCAAGAAAAACGAAGCCCTCTACTTTATCATACTTCATCCTGTCATCATGTTTAAGAAGCTGAAGGAGAAGCTCAAACCTGAGGGACAGCCTTCTGTAGGATCACATTTACCAATCCAGCAGCAGCAGGCTCAGTTTCACCCCAGCAATCCTTTCTACACACCTCCACCGCAACAACAGCAGCATAATGTCGGGCCTGAGAAAGATTATCTGCCTCCGGCTGGTCCACCACCGAATCTAGCTGCCTCTAGCTCAGGATACGCACCTCCTCCCGGCCCACCCCCATCATATCAATTTCCTTCGCAGCCTGCTCCAAGCTGGGAGCCGCCACCTTACCATGACTGGACCGTGATCCCCGATAACTCCCTTCTCCCGCCCCCTCCATCAATTGGTTACGATAGCTCACCTACTGCGAATTCGACTATGGAAGAGGGCGAAAGAGCTTTTGCCTGGACGGAAGCGAATCCTCTATGGCAGCCGCAAAATCTGACGCCTGGCGCCCACGCTGCGATTCAGAATGGTCAACTCACGTTGCTCAAACCACCAATCTACGTTGGAGATCTTATGCCTCAGCGAAAGCCAGGCCACTGGAAATGCCGCACCCATGCCAACTGCAAAGACTCCAGCCTCTTGACGAATCTCCCGACGTACTCGGTGTTTTGGGACTCACCTCTCCGTACACAGCGACCCAAGACGATCTACTTCGAGCTCAAGGTCACAGGTGTGGGCCGCGGGCAGACATCGCTGGAAGAAGCAGACGCTGGTATTGCTGTAGGCTACGTAGCCCCTCCTTATCCTACTTTCCGACTCCCCGGCTGGCAACGCGGCGGTCTCGGGGTGCATGGCGATGACGGACGGAAGTACGTCAACGACACTTGGGGTGGTGTTGACTTCACGACTGCATTCAAGCCGGGCGAAACTGTGGGTATTGGGATCACTTTCGCGCCGCCGAAGAATCCCCCGTCGTATGAGCAGTCGCAACAGGGTCAGCTTCTCGATATCGATGTCTTCTTCACTCGTGATGGACAGAAGGAGGGTGGCTGGGATGGGAACCTTGAGCTTGATGAGAGGAGCGAGGGGGGCGCTATTGGACTGAGGGGAGAGTGCGATTTATTCCCTGCAATTGGCGTCTTTGGCGGTGTCGACTTCGAGGTCTTCTTCGGCCCTGAGGATTGGATGTATAATCCCTACTAAGCGGCGACCTGCGGCATATATTGATGTCTCAGCGGGCTGTAGTATTGGGGACTTCTGGGCGGTTTCTACTGACTTGTCAATTTCACTCCTTTCTTATGACTTATGCTGCTCATCGTGATTCTCTATAGTGCAGCTCTCACCTACCCAGGCAACGAAAGTCAGCCAACGGGTGGCGCTGTGTTGATATAATTCTGACCGACCTTATACCCTCATGCAGTACCACTGTAGACAAACAACTTTTCTACCGTGACCTCAACGCTCGGCACTCGAACCCGTACGCATATACGACACCGAAACCATGGCGGCGTTTATGCCCAAAATGTAGTCCAAAATTGGCAGTAGGGGGGAGACTCCATAGAGTATGTGGAGCGTAGCTTCGTTGAGAGAAGCCCTCTATCGATGCCCAAGATTGAGCAAATTGGGTTTCCGACACCGTCAAACAAGGACAATGTTTTGGGGGCTATGCGTCTCTCTTTATTGGGATGCGGCGGCGTATGAGTTTGGAGGGCGAAGGATGTTGATGTCCATAAATAAGAATGAGGCGACCAATTAGATAGTATTCCACCTTTGTACAAGCCATTGAAACCACAATGGCGGAATGTACAGCTATAGCACGAGAGAAGAGTGAGGCTACACCTTTAGTATGCATGAGGAACCCCAATTTTATTATTATCATGTCCAATGGTAAAGAATTACGATTACCCCTCCAAGTGTAAAAGGCAGCAGCGTCACGTTGCTAAGCTCTTCATTTAACCCCACCGTCCTCCCTCGCTTTTCGCATAACACTTACATTTCGCCTTTCGATCTCATCTTTTAGTATCTAACGCTAAAACCCCTCATGAATTATTCGAACTTGGTGTCGCCGCCTCAACCGAGAAGAAGTGTCAGCTTCTAGTTCCCCGTCAGCCCATCAACGAATTCGGAATCCACGCTCCATCACCGATTTCGAAGAAGATCCAAGCAGAATGCAACTATCGGACCCCCGAATAAATATCACCTTCCCTGTACATCCCTCATCCCCATTTCACAATATCTCTAGCTTACATCCCGCAGCTCGCCTCATACAACATCCAATGCAACGACAGTGACGGAGCCAACTTCTGCGACTGCCAATCCTCGCGTGTCAGTGTCGAACCATGCATGTATTACGGCCGAAATATCGAGCCTCTTGCCTTTTCACTAGAAAATAAGCCCGTGGACACGCAGGAAAACTGTCCGCTATTCGCTGTCATCCCGACCGAGATTCGAGACATGATATTCGAATATGCGCTTAAAGACTGTACATCCAATCTCCCAAACAGCGAGCACCGGTTCCGGAGTGAGCAAATGCAAACGCGGCGTCGCAACGCCACCGAACCTGTATCTTTACCCCCCTCGGATATTGCGTTCAATCTCCTGCGAACCTGTCGCGCAGCGTACATGGAAGCATACCAGCTCCCATACCTGCTCAACCCCTTCATCGTCTACGCTTTCGGGAACCTCCCCTCCTACGACATCTGTCGTCCAAAATATGTCCGCCTCGCGCCCTGGCAATTTGCTCTAATCCAAGGTCTGGACATCAGTCTCCATCAAGCTTCACTCGAAGGCCTCAAACTGGGTAATTATTTGCAGACGTGGCGGGCGCAGGATAGAAGTGAGGGTGCTATTGTTGCTCCGAGATTCTACCAGGAGAGTCGGAACCTTTACGCCGGAGCTGTGATCCAGAGTTTCAATTTCGGGTTATTGAGTAATACAGTGGGGAGGGTGCTCGTGGACGGGGATAAGGTGGGCCTTGAGCACAAGGGGTCATTTTATTCGAGCAAATTTAATCGCACAAGCTCTCAACCCTGGTCGACTGCGAGAGTAATGATTGCTCGCCCGCTCACACATCTCACACTTCGGTTGTCAAGAAAGAATTGGTGGACATCGAAAGACCTCCCAACCTCTATAGGCACTAATCAGATACTCGCCCTGGATCCTGCATGCGGTGGACGCTACGCTGAAACAAACAAACGTCCAACTGTGGCCAAGATGCTCGACCTCGCGGAGCAGCGCCGCCGAGCCAAGTTCCTGGGCACCTCCGTACCACCAATACACTATGCATCATCTTGGGGTGCGGAAATCAGCAAACTTCCTGACCTCAAAAGCCTATGCCTGATCCTCCACACATTTGCGGAGAAGAAATCCCAACTCGAGACTGTAGTGCGTTGCGCGCAGACATGGACATTCCCTTTTGACGGCAGCAACGACGAATTGGCGTGGGACGGCAAGGTTGAGACGTGGAGTTACAGTGAGCCGGACAAGGCAGACGACGATTTTCTTTCTTGGTATGGTGGAAACCAGACGTTTGAGGTTCGGGCGGTGCGGTTTGGGAGACGCAGTGTGCTGGGAAATACGGATGCGGTGGCTAAGGGTTAATTAGGCGTTGTGACAGGCCCAAGGTATTTGGAATCATCTTGTCTATAGATCGGGCCGCAGTATTATACGTTCACCTCTTTTCGATTTACCAATCCATGGAGGATCGTTTTAGTTTGTTTCCCTCCTTTATGGTGTCCTTCAATGTATAGTCTCGATCTTGAGCGCAAGGTCTCCATCTGTATTCAAAATATAAGTCGGTCTAAAGCAAGACTGGACAAACTGCACTCAAAAGCTGATGGCTATGCATGACAGAGAATTTATCCATGGTTGGTTCTCCTTGTCAAAGAGACAAGAGAACTACGAAGAGAGTTTAAAACGGAGACATGGAAGATAGCAAAGAAGAAGCAGAAGAATGTATAGAAGCAAAAGGTATCTCGCGCGTACAACAGACAATACATAATAAGTTAGCGATACCAATAATAGAATAGATCGAAAGACCAGCTTTTCGAATCCTTTTCCTACCCAAGCACAACGCCGTCAGCGTAGATCTACTACGCCTCTTGTCTGCTTTCGGATTATCCTTCGATGGAGGACCTGAGTCCCGTACCGCTTCTTAAAACTCCAAACCCTGGCTCCGTAACAGTAATCCGTCGTTACCATAGCACAAACTCCATATCCTAAACCAAACTGTACAACTACCCAAAACACATAATACCCTTGA
Source organism: Melanomma pulvis-pyrius CBS 109.77 (assembly GCA_010093585.1). NCBI lineage: Eukaryota > Fungi > Ascomycota > Dothideomycetes > Pleosporales > Melanommataceae > Melanomma > Melanomma pulvis-pyrius. The sequence continues at coordinate 77,549 of MU001839.1, forward strand.
ACCTCGCTTTAACTCACACCTTTGGACCACCGAACACTTCCCCGCAACCTACTTTCCCAATCCTGTAGTCAATCCTCCAACGGCCAACTATTCTTCTTCTCATTCATTCCACCTACACTGCCACTGCCACTACTACTCGGCGGCTTCGGGAAAGCCGGTAGACCTCCAGAAGCCTCCATAGGGAACGAGGATGGTGGATTACTAGTCAGTGCGGGATTGGGAAGACGGAGTGGTGCGGGAGAGGGACCGCCCTGGTTCGAATTCGAAGCTTGGGGAATGGCGCTGAGATCGAAGGCGGGTGGTTGCCTTGTGTTGACGGAAGAGACACTATCCGTGCCTCGAGAGACGGTGCGAGTGTTTGCGCCGCGTACGATTTCGACTTGCGAGGCGGACTCGATGGACCATTCTGTGTCGGGTTTCTTGCCGGGGCGGCGGAATCGGGACAGCGCGAAGAAGTCAGTAAGCCCAGAACCGCCTCCATTACCCCCATCCCTTTCGCTGGATATGCCCTGACGCATATTTTGTCGGCGACGCAAGAGGTAGAGGCCGAGTCCCGCGCCGGAAGCTAAGGAAAGAATACCGAAGGTGATTCCGATTCCCATCCCAGCTTTGGCAGACGCGCTCATTGTGCTGCCGGGGGATGTGGAAAGCGGTGCTAGATCTAGCGCTGCAGAGGTAGTTGACGTGGAAGTGGGGACCGCGGATTCTGCATCAGGAAGTACAGAGCCAGAGTAAGGGGGGACAGTGACGGTCATGGATATCGTGACGACCATTGTACTGGAGGCTGGGGGGATTGTGGCTGCATTTGGTCTCGGAGGCGCTGAACTTGGACTTGGAATTGCATTGGGGTCGATGGGGATGGAGGGTGCGAGAGCTGGAGCGGCGAAAGCGGGTGTTGGTGAAGGGTAGGTTTCCCCAATAGCGTTGGCGATGCTGTTAGGCGGTACAACGAGCTGTGATGTTATACTTGGGATTGAAGCTATGAGGTTGCTAGGTACGGTGGGTGGTGCCACAGCGACAGGACTGTCCGTCGAGATTGGGGCTGCTGGTGGGGCTGCTGGTAGGGCAGCAACCGCAGATGATGAAGGAATAGCTTCTACGAGCGTTGAGCCGGAGTCCTGGTCTTGCGGTGCTGTGTCTGAAGAATCTGGAGAAGTGTCTTGCGCATCTTCTCCAGATGGGCGGTTCTGTCCAGGCCGGAAACCCTATGAGCAGTCAGAATAGTTTGATACAAAGATACCTTTCCATTTGCGAGGCAGAATCAACTTCATGACCTCGAAGACTGGAGACGCAGCTCACCTTTCCGAACTTTCCTCCAAATCCCTTTCCGTGCTTTCCCACAGGTCCGCGCCCACCACCAGGAGGAAATCCTTTATTCCCAGGCCCAGCTCCAGGCCCAAATCCACCTCCAGGTGGTCCACCAGGTCCACCTCCAGGCCCACCTCCACCTCCAGGTGGTCCTCCAGGTCCAAATCCAGGTCCAAATCCACCTCCAGGTCCACCTCCAGGCCCAACTCCAGGCCCAGCTCCAGCTCCAGGCCCAGCTCCAGGACCAGCTCCAGGCCCAGCTCCAGGCCCATCACACAGAGCGAGAGGAAGAAGCCACAAGAAAATCCAGCACAGCCAGATCAAACTACCAAAGTTGCGCGTCATGATGAAAAGAAGGACATGGACTGAAAAGACTGAATAGAAACGGGAAGCAAAATGCGAAGGAACTGGACAGCACAGATAGCTGCAGCAAGCTCAGATAGACCTACAATTCCAGCGTCGTAGCACAGTCTCGCATCTCTGCCCAATCGCCAAAACTACCCACGTCTCAGATCAAAGAACCCGCATACAACCTCTCATTCAGCAAAACTCCTTTCTACCAATCAACGGTCATCATGCCCACTGCAACACGCTCCCCTCATCCCCAGAAATCGCAAGGCAGGAAATGAGATCCATTCGCCTGCCCTTGGGAAAATGGCGTCGCACAGGCTGAATGCGGGTTGCATGCGAAGGGACTAGCAAAGGAGATGAGAGGAGCGGATCGGATCGGCATAAACGCTGGATCCACACTGCATCGTTCGTCGTGTGTGTTCCAGAAGCTCATATTGCCGATATGGGCGATGGGCGATGGGGCTGGGGGCTAATTCGAGTGAATTTGCCTGAAACGTGTCGAGTACAGCCGAAAATGACGTGCATATGCGCGAGGCGACGCGTAGAATGTTTTGAGCGCCGATGAGAAGAAGAAAAGATGGAGAAAACAAGCACAAGACCAATGGAATTTGTTAACTTGGCATGCAAAAAATGAGGGAGGTTGGGGTTCTCTGAAGTTGTGGTGTTGCAACAACAACAGATATGATCTGGCCCTCCTGACATCTCATTTCCTCCCTCTCCTTCGTCTTCACGAAGTACTAAGTAGACCAAATCTTAACTTCCATCCCTCCGAAATGAGACCCATCGAAGTTCATCCCCAACGTGGTTCGTAGCGAGACTACGGATTCAGCCGCATCATCACGTAACGGGTGCATACATGACTTGCAGCAGCCACAGTGTCGTGATGGATCGTCGTTAGTGAGGATCTTATGCGGAGGTGGCGCGGCGATGTTGCCGGAGATGAAACGTGTCGGGAGCGAGATGTCCGATGGATCTATGAAGATGAGCACCATGCACGGACTAGATGGCCACTCTCTTTCCTTATTAGACCAGATCGGAAATTGGCCCTACCTATTTGAGAGATTCTAGCTAGACACCAAAAGATCCATTCAACCCTAAGTTAACCTATATTTGTACGAAAGAGCGACTCGTGAAACGTGAGCGGCACGGGCAACACAAGAAAGCATAGTTTCTATCATTAAAAGCTCATATCTGAGTATCCGACTTCCTAATCTAAATCGCACGCTCTAACGAGTGGGTGGTATCAAAGGACATCTAACAAAAAGCAATTGCATACAACCCAAGAGAGAGCGTGCCATTCCACATCCCTCCCATTCATCATTCATCCCCTTCCCTTTGTAGATGACAAGGTCCTAATCCTTGAGCTTCTCAGATACGGTCTCGGTAGGCGTATCCGCGCCAGTGCCCTCGGTGACCATAGCCTGCCTTGTAGGCTTCCTCTTGCCGGTGATATCCAGAAAGATGGACTTGAAAGTGCGGACGCTTGTGCCGCGACCCTCCCAGAGCGGGTATAGACCGACGCAGAAGGCGGAGCAGAACATCCACAAGATGCCGACGACGACCCATCCAGTGAAGAACTTCTTGCTAAAGATATATCCAGAGCCGTACATGGGCATAGGCCAGAGGACGAGCATGGCAAGCGTCATAAAGACGGTCATGTAACGGGCAATCTTAGATGCTTTGAGGAGCTTGGCTTGTTCCTCTTCCTCGGCGACGATGCTGTTGCTACGCTCGCCTGGGACGAGCTCGAGATCGATGTTAGCGGCGGCTGCAAGATCGTGATCATCGCCCTTGCGGATTGCCTTCATGGACACCCAGTCGTAGTTCTGGGGTCCAAGGGCATAGGTGAGGACGGGGACAAAGACGAGAGGCGAGAGAAGAGCAACGACATTGCCAGCCAACATGGGGTTATTTGCACCGGTAGACTTGACAGTGAGTTCGCCGCTTTCCTTTTGCGCCGTAACGAGCCACGCGGTGAGGGAGCAGGCGAAGCCGAGAGGTGGGGACAAAGTCGCGGCCCACCAATTCTGCTTACTCCACATCAAAGTAAGAGTGGCGGGAAGTACAGCCGATGAGATAATGACACCCATGAGAAGATAGAGATATCCCATGGAGATGCCAATGTAGAAGAGGCCGGTAGACCATGCGGCCATGGCGAAGGCGAAGCCAACAACCATAGTGTGCGACATATAGATGAGCTGCTTGCCAGTGGCGGAAGGGTTGACGTAGGTCTGGTACAGATCGTACGTGAAGATGGATGAAACAGCAATCAGCTCAGCAGACATGGCGGATGTGACGGCCATGAAGACTAGGAGGAGAGTTGCTACCGCACCGCCACTACCCATCAGTGCGACAGCGGCGGTGGGGAGGACAAGTCCAGCCGAGACATCGGATGGATTCATGCGGAGAGGAAAGCCGGGGAAGACTGGGTTGGTCTCAAGTGCGAGTGCAGCTAGGCCCATAGTGGTAGCCGCAAGCCAGGGGATAGCGAACCAGGACAGACCACCCATGATATAACCCGGAAGAGCATCAACTGGGGACGCAGCTGTTGAAGGTTAGTCGAGATCCCAGCTACAAATAATTGAAACACTGAGAGGTGACTTACCAATAGCCTTGTTGTAGTACCCATTGTCACAGAACACAGTTCCAAAGTTACCGACGATGTTGATAACGAAGAAAATGGCACCTTCCTTCGAGCGCATAGTCAGGTAGGAGCCTCCTGCGTTACCCTCGACAGGGTGCGCCTTAGCAGCCTCAACTAAGAGGTCAAAGACCTTGCCAGGGCTTCCGAGGTGTTCATTGGTGGCATACGTGACGAAGGCGAACATGAGCAGGATGACGAGAATCACTACTGTATGTGCGTAGTCCGTCAAGAACGTAGCCTTGATACCACCGAACATTGTGTATAGGACGACGCCGATGGGTAGGAGGAAGCAAGCAGCAGCGGTTGGCATACCCGTGAGCTAGTTTGATCAGCTTCAACTTCCATAATGCTTGATATACTATTAGCTTACCGAGGTGACGACGGCGGAACCACCCGTCAGCAACATAGAGGTAACAAGGATGTTGGTGAAGAGACCAAACACCATGAAGACAATGTGTGTGACGGCTCCATACCGAGCCCTAATAACTTCAAGGAACGTGTGCGCATTGGGGGCCCTTCTCTTCAGTTCGATAGCGATGGTCGCAAACAGAATGATCTGCACAGTTGCACCCGATGCATACCAGAACGGTCCAGAGACACCGTAATTGTACGCAACAGCGCTACTTTGGAGCAAGGTGGCGGCCCAAGTCCATGAAGACACGACGGCGGAGGCGACAAGACCTGATTTGACAGTACGACCAGCGGTGCTGAACATTTCGGACGTCTGCAACTCATAGTTGTATCTGTACCCAGTCAGTATCCCAATCTCCTCTCATAGCTCTAATGTTCGTGTGGGGTCATTCTAGTATCGGCCAGGATGTGTTTGATGTTCTGGGGCGATGAAAAAGTCAGAGGGCCGGATGACAACATCTCATGGCAGATACAATGGGAAGTTGCAGAGTTTGGCTAATCCTTTGCTCTATTGCTGCAATCTTACACGAATGCCACGATGGTAGTCTTCAGAGCTAGTGACATGCGCAGAAGGGCATTGGTCGCAGCTCCGAAACTCTACGCAGAGCACAAGTCGGTTACGATATAACGCTACTAGGAAACGCTGCCAACATACCTCTTGAGTACAAAAGTAGTCAAGATCATAGCAAATCTGCATCAACGTCAGCTTGACAATTCAATTGCCAGTTTGCCAGTCAGCACTTACGCAAAAGCAAAGCCCAGACCAACAACAATGCCATATCCAGTGGCCTGGCTGAGCGGGGGACCGGTGGTCACCATGATTGTAGAGCTTCAATCAAGCGTTCCTAATTCTGGATGTGTTGTTAAAGGGCCCTCCTCTTGTTGGCTCTCGCTGAGGAAAGAGGTTCGGCGGGATGATCGTCTCAAATCTGAGGCGGAGTGGGCCTGTAGCTATATAATCCTGCGGCCGAGCGTTCGAATCTCCCCAGGCGCTAGTGCTTGCACGTCCCCAGCAGACGCTAAAGGATGCTGGAGAGAAGGAAAAAAAGTTGAGGGAGCTTGAGGCCAGGAAGAGAATACGATTGCCGCCAAAAGCTCGCTAGATTTGCCGCGTCCCGTGGCGAGACGCGAAAACGGTCGTGGAGCTGGACCCCTTCGCATGATTCTGGATAGCTCGTGGGGCTGCTTGCCGTTGTCGAGAGCTACATGATGACAGTTGGTGCTGGGTGGGACCCTGGTCGCAAACTGATAAGCAGTTTTGATAAGCCGTGAGCGCCGGAATTTAGTCACTTGGAACGGTGGTGCCAATCACTCGTCGGAGAGCAGCTGTCACGAGACGAATTGCGCTGTTCAGGGTAGCTGTCCATATGGTGGCGTATCTCAGCGAGCGATGCAGTTCGCAGCTCGCAGCTCTGCGGCCGCCAAGGGGGTTCCAGCCCGTGCTGGCGCGCAGAGGAGGGCGTTGAAGCGCCGGACAAGACTCGAAGGCTTGCCTAGGCGTGGGAAGACAGGCGAAGCTCTCTCCGCGCTGGCACGAGCAAAAGCAACATCTCCGCGACGCGCTGTAGATTTGTGGTGCCGTTGTCTCATCAAGCTCAGGCACTTTGTTAGCGGCCGCAAGCCGCCCCGAGGTGATTGGCCGCTGGCGCTGGCTTATCTCCCAGCCTCGCCGCACAACGCCATGTCTCAGGGTGGGATTTGCGTTCACGATATGTATTGATTCCATTAGGTTGATAATCGCCTTCGTTCGGCGCCAGATAGGATGAACATCTTGTGCCGATGTCGCTGTGGGTACGCTGTGGGTACTCTGTAGCCTTCTCCACGCCTGGATAAATCGTGAGAGGCCGTTGAAGTCCCGCAGTATCGCCCTGTGCTGTGGGGGTCTGGGGTCGGAGAGCCCCGTATCTCCCGCCGCAGAACACAAGCGATCGCAGATCTTTCCCCCTGGTCCTGATTGGTCTGCGACTGTCGTCCACCAGCAACATGAACGAGATCCGCTATCATCTGCATGCCATGCCGTGTCGCTGTCCAACGCAGTAAAATAGATTTTTCAGCTATGAGAATCCCGGAAGTCAGTATTGGCTGAAAGAAAACCTTGGATAGCCATACGCTTCGAGCGTCTGGCCACAGACCCAGGCGTGGGGGTGCATGTGAAGCGATTGGAAGCAGCACGAACAGAGACTTCACTCGTTGTTGAATCACAGCCTTAAATGCGTGCAAGGGTAGGACAGATGCCGACCTTTATGAGATGCACCAGGCCCTAGAGCTACAAGGTTGGTATGCTATCAACGTGGCTGCCGCAAGTATTCGAGAGAGGGAGAGATGATACGAACAAAGACAGAAAAACTACACATGTTCCGATACCAAGGAAAGCAGTGTGGATGGCATTTGTCAAGTCAAAGTGCAAAATCGAACATATTGCTGTTGAATGCTTGCAACACCAGGCAGATGTTCTCGAGAATCGCCACTCAAGTTAAATTACTTGCCCCCTCTCTGACGCATGAACACATCCACAACGTTGTTTTTGCTTTTATTAGCAAACAACCCCCAATTTTCTTCCTCAAGAGAGCGTACAAATTTTTCTCTGTACCTTCACGCAACGCGTTCCTCCCGCACACTTATCTAGATGCTGGGCGCCGAACGAGGAAGCTACGCCCAGACTAGTCTATCACTCGTCCTCACTCGTCCACAACGGCATCGGTGTCGGCACCGACACACACACCCCTACCCCAACCCAATGCCCTATAAGGTTCCAGAACCATGACAGCGCCTCACTGGCGGACGCAATTCTCACCCACCACCCACCCACACAATCTCACATCTCACATCTCGCATGGTCACGCGCCTAGAAACCCATCGCCGTCTTTGCTCCTCAGCCCCAGAGTAGAGGGCGAAAAGTTTTCACAGATAACGCCTCTTAGCCGCAACCACTCGGAAGATATATCCAACCCATGCACAGCCTTGCATAACTAGCAACGATCAAGACCCACGCCCAATGTCGAACCCAGAAGATGTGGCTAGAGCCATCTATATTCCGCCTCTCGTCTACCAGCCCCGGATCCGCGCCCACGGGACGCCGGCCTGCGGCCACCCATACCTGCCCCCGAGCATTGATACACATTGGGCCGGAACGGAGGGCCAGGGTGTGGCGGTAGCGTCTTCAGCAAGGCAACGTGGATATATGAGACTCGCACCTGTTTGGTGCGTACTCGCCTTTGCGCGTGGGACCGCATGCAGCCAACTCGTCCCCGGCCTTGATGAAGAATTAACTTTCACTAGCATTGGGTAAAAAAAGTTTTTCATCTCGAGAATCGCGGGCAAGGATCGAAAAGCGTCGCCCGAGGCTGATGGGGGTCATGTCGAGATCTAAGGGATCGAATTCGGGGTCGTTGCAATACCCGAGAGATAAATTCCTGTTACCCTGCTACCCTTCTACCCTGTTACTCACTCTCCCAGCCTCGGCTCAAGGTCGAGTGCATCAGTATAGCGCCTACGTGGTGATGCTATATCTGTCAACGGGGGTATACATAAGAAGGTGCAATACACCAAGCAGAGCACGATTTCGATGTCAATCTTGAAAGGGCGCCATGTCGTCGTTGGGAAGGCTTATTCAAAAGGCAGCCGTCTAAAGGGCGGGTTGCGTTTGTTGAAAAGGGCGGATTGCCAAGTGGACAGGGGCGGAACCGAAGTCCTACATTAGCATCAAGAACACGGCCCCCGCCGCTTGAAGCAAAACTGACAAGTCTCTTCTTAAGATTTCTGGACAAGAATATCAATCACAAAGACACAAGGTGAGCAGAAGCAAGATATGAAATATGCCAATCCCCTCCTCTGGGATCCAATACTGGGTATATTTGCACCACTCTAACTAAGTGTACATATTAGGCCACGCCACTGGACATATCGGGACTAAGCCTCCAATAGGCGCACCATTTTTTCGGTTAAAGATTAAGAGAATTGCGTTTGATCAATGATGACCAATCCGGCGATGCTAGCACTGGTCAATGTCGAAATGACACCAGAGATCAAAGCACTGAGCGCAAGACGAGAAACATCGCCACTTCGGCCGGGACTGATCTGACTGAGGACACCAATCTGGGTACCGAGAGAACCGATGTTTCCGAATCCGCAGACAGCGTAGGTAGCAATCAGCCTGGATCGCGGGGAGAGCTTGTGATATGGCGAGTTTGGTAGGTCCTTGGCCTGGAGAGTGGAGAAGGCAACGAACTCGTTTGCAATGACCTTGATACCGATCAAGCGACCAACGAGGAGCAGATCATCGCCTTCGCGAGATACACCGAGCAAGAAAGCAATCGGGTAGCAGATATATCCGAGGACGAGCTCCAGAGTAAGGTCGTACTCGCCATCCAAGTCGATGTAGCGTCCCCACCAGGTGAGAAGACCATCGACCAGATTCAGAAGAGCAATGATGCAGAGAAGCGTGGTAACAATCATGCCTGCAATCTTGAGACCAAGCCACGCACCGTTGGCGAAAGCGTGCAGGGCGTTGGCGGCCTTGTGTTCCTCGTCATCGGGAATGACAACGCGGCCAGCGGTAAGAGTTTCCTCCTCCTCGGGGTATCGAAGTTTACTGATAGCAAGCGATGCAGGGATACTCATCACACAAGATGAGATCAAAGCCTGAGGGTTGATACCCATGCCACTGGATTTTATCAGTCATGTGTCCCTAAAGGCGAACTCGGGAAAGACTCTGTACTTACATATATGCTACCAACACACTACCAGCGATAGTAGCAAAACCACTGGTCATGACTTGGTGGAGTTCAGCCTTGGTAAGGTGGGCAACGAATGGTCGAATCAACATGGCAGACTCTCCCTGGCCAATGAAGGGCGATGCGGAAGCGACAACGGCCTCAGCACCAGAAACCTTCATGGACCAGAAGAAGAAGACGGCGAATTTTCCAATGAACCACTGTAGGATACCCCAGTAGTATAGCAGCTGCACGAAAGACACGAAGAAGATGATGGGTGGCACGACGCCGGTGAAGAACCAGGGGAGGTTGGGGACGGTGTCGTCGGTCAAGAAAATGACACCCTTGTTGGCGAAGCCCAAAAGCAGGCGGGCGAGCTCGGAAACAAAGGTGAAGATGTCGTATCCGGCCTTGGTCCTCAGCACGAACAGGGCAATGATGAATTGGCACAGCATGCCGACAATGACAGTGTGCCAAACAATCTTGGACCGGTTGCGGGAAGTGAGCCAGAAGCAGAACAGGAAGACGACCAAGCCGAACAGACTGACGGCACGATTGGCACGGGTGTTATCAAAGCTCTCCTCGCTGGCAAAGGATCCAACAATGATGACGGCGATGGTTAAGCCAGCGCCAGCAGGAATGCGCATCTTCTCCGGGATAAGGTTACCGATTCTCACGCCGGTGTTGTTCCAGACGAAGTGCATTGGCTTCGAAATGATGGTGATGGGGACGTGGAAGAAGATCAATCGGAGCATAATGGCCAGCCAGAACAGGAAAGGAATGATCCAGTTCTTGTCTTTGCGATGGACGACGACACTAGCAATCCACCATCTGTGTATCGATCAGCAAATGCGGCCCATTGACTGCTCGCGGCGGCGCAGTGGAACTTACCCGGTGAAAAGCATTCCGATGAAGATGTGGAAGAAGATCCTGTATTTGGCGTAGAAGTTGGAAAGAAGATGTCTTTTGGTATCCTCTTCTATGAGCTCTGGGTCGGACGAGCTTCGCGCCTTGCTCATGCTGCCCTTCTCTTCATAGTCGATTCCGCCGGTCTTCTCGATATCGTGGTCAGCATGGATCCGACGGCGATGGAGGGCGTCGTCGTTGGGGTCGGCCACCGGAATGACGCTGGGCTCGTTGTGGGTGGTTCCCGTAGTGTAGACCACGTGATCGTGGTCTGCGGCGTGCGTGCCATGGTGGAGATGGGCGTGGTCGTGCTCTTTGGCGATGTCGAGGGCAGGGTCGCTGTTGCGGACGACGCCTGGCATGGGGGAGCTGTTATGCTCCTCCCGCGAGATGTCGGACATGTGGTGCTCGCGAGGAGTCTCGGACACGACGTTGTGCTCACGCGGAATATCGGCCATGGTTGACAATGGGCACGAGGGCAGTTCCCAGGTTGGAGTTGAACACAGCGAGGGCTGAGTTGCGGGCACAGCGTGGAGTCGCCATTGTTATATTTTGCGGAGTGAAAGCACTATCGCGAATGGGGTTGTGCGCCACCGAGGAATTGGCGGTCCCTACAACCTGCCTCTTCAGGCCCTGGTGGCATCGCAGCCAGGGCCGTCGCCGCGCCTGATTGGCACGCCGGGCATCTCCGCACGCTCCAGCTCCTACGGCCAGCTCTCACGAGTCTGGTCCTCTCGTCCAACGCTGGTATTGCCTGGTCCTGCCTGGTCGTGCCTCGGTGGTCTTGCAACGCTGACCGGGATCTTATCAGACGCCCAACGCCCATACCGCACCCTCGCCCAATCACACCCGCCCAATGCTGATAACCGGCGGCGACAACTACGGCCGCTTCGGTGGAGCCTCCTCGAACAGGCTCGCGCGGCCTTCTGGAAGCATGCAACTCTGACTTCCCAATTTTGGCTATCATCGTGAACCCCGAAAGAGGCCCCTTTGGGGAGCCGGGTTTGTGCAGCATTGCCAGGCCTGCTTGAGCCCGCCGTGGTCGTCGCCTGCATGCATTCCAGCAACCGCAGCACAGTGCCACAATTCCTTGTGCGGCCGTCCCGGCGAGATAGATCCACCCTGCCCACCCACTAGGATCGTCGGTGATCTGCCCCTCTCGCCTCTGCCCAGCACCTTCTCCTCTTTGTGGACCCCTACTCCGTACTCCGGATGCCGCCTATCAGCCGTCACCAGCGTGCGGGCCATGCGGCACCGTCTATCTGAACCTTCGAAACTTCCTCGTTGGGTTGTCACTTGTCTCCCCGTGTTCCCTAGCAGTTGCCCCTCTGCCGGGATGAGCGGCTAGTCCAGCATCCAATAACCAGGTCGATGGCGCCCGTCAGCAAGACGCACGCTCAAGCGCGACAGCTTGTCTTGCAGTCCACCCTGAGCCCAGCTGCCAACCTTCTATGGGGCTATCTGGGGTGCTTATCGTGGGCCCAGTTTCAGTCAAACCCCCGGATTGATGCGTCGGATGTCGCCTGCTGCTACGGCTTTAACTTCGAAGCTGGGAACTCGGGGCATAGGGCGCGAAAGTCTAAACGGACGACATGTTTGCTTTGAGTACTCTTGAATTTCCTTTCAATCTTCGAATTCCCCTTCAATTTCCTTTCTTGTCGACTGACATGGCCGGATGAAGCTTCTCGTCAGCACTTCGAGCCTATCCTTGCCTCCAAAGGCCTGGGCCCAAAGACCCATCTACCAACGAGAGATAGTAAGCACCATACGATGCAACTGCCATCCTGGCGAGTCTACTATTGTTATTACACCGCATGACCCAATGCACTACACTGTAATGAGGTGTGTCTTACCGTCTACCTATAATATTATAAGACCAGTCCAGCGCCATTGCATCTCCTCGATTTCAGCATATTTCCCCCAACCAGATTGCAAAAGACTTGTTGCCCCATTTGAAGACGGAACATTGACCATCGAGACCACAAGCACAAAAGCTCAATGACAATCAAAAGCCAAGAGTCAAGCAGTGCGCCCGAATCTCGCGATATCGGATAAGAACAGACAGCGAGAAGCTCTAAACCGACTCTGGACTCCGAATCCGCCGAAACGTATCGTAATCAGGACGCCACGGGAGAGAGAAGAAGTTCCAAGACCGCAAACTCGCCGAGTATCGTTCCAAGACTGTGCTGCAAACCAGCGGGGCTATCAAGCCTATGTCCTGTTGTATCCGAGCGGCGTCCTTGATAGCAATACAATTTTCACTCTCTCGGAATAAAAACGGCGGACTAGAGAAAAAATTTGACGATGGTGCGTAGAGAAGGATCCACGCCACGTTCCTCCATTATGTAAGCCGCCTAGATAAGGGCAACTTTGTCGCTTATTAGATTTGCCGTACTCAATTGAAAGATAGAGGGGTTGGGAATATTCTGAGCTCATATTCCAGTGTCTTCTTTTGCATGTAATAAACAACCTTCTCTGCAACGCTTTGTTCTACGCCTTTCATTTTTATTTATTTTTATCTTATTTATTTTTAACCCCATTCCGAAGCTTTTCTCGAATTCTGCATCTATTAAAGGCATAGGTGGCAGGTGAATCTTCCGCCAACCGCAATCCGACCGCTTGGTTAGTTCCACATACCCGTCCGACATAGCAAATATGGCAAGCATCGCGGAGATATGAGGTTGCGAAGTTGAGGTAGAGCCTTCCCGACTTTGCAAGCAAAATCTGACATCCAAAGCTTGGATAGAGTTAATATTCGTGGCTGTGACAGGCTTTATGCCTGCTGTCTTGGAATACGACTTTAACTAGCTCCCGTTTGCACCTGTGAGCATCTGTCGGTGATGGATGCCAGTGTGGGAGGCGGCTGGTCACATGCTTCCTGTAGGCGTACCTCAGCACCCAGCGACCACGAAGAGGAAGTGCCGAGAGAAAGAATGTTGCCGACCGTGTCCGGACAGGTGGCGGGCCAGCTGCAATTTAAGTGTGTTGCTCTGTGGGTATCGGCAAAGCCATCACCACCGAAGTGAACAAGACTATATTCAGCTTGCTGCCACAATACTGTGCAGGCGATACATTCTTGCCCATTGGTACTTGTTGATGCAATGTGTAGTACCTACGCCACACAACGGGTAACTCACGCCTCGACTCAGTGCCAGGCCCAGGCGCTCGCCGCTCGCTACTCGATCCGGCCCGTCCGGACCCAGTCCGGAATAGTCCACGTGTGGCATAACAAGTGCCCTCAAAGAGAGCATTTAAAATCTAAGCCGTGCCAATGTCAGTGAACTCTATTATTGCATCTCGCCTCCAAGACGGCGAGAAGAGGATTCTTACCAGCAACATCACCAATTGCAGCTACATCGACGGAAACAGCACTGTTCGACAAGTACGAGGCTTCTTCGCGTACGTGCCCCGACATCGCCCAAACTATCTTTGTAATTGACCTATCTAGTAGACAGCATGCAATTGTACGTGTTGAGACTCTAGTTTAAAGCGTTAAAATAACCAGATAACGACAGAACTTTTTTTTAGAAAAAAGGGATTAAACTTAAAAACTAGAATAGGAGTTTTTCTATAGTACTATTTATTATATTATTCATTATATACTTGGAAATAACAAAGCCTCTTTACGTACGTGCTTTGATATTACTTTGAAACGTATTTTTATAATCAACCTATTCAGTAAATAGTATACAATTATATGTGTAAAACTTTAGTTTAAGGCGTTCAAGTAACTAGCTAAAGACATAATTAAGAAGAAAGTCTTTAAACTTAAAGGCCAGAATGGCCGTCTTCGTGCGGGGCTGCTCGTCACACACCTAGATGCAACGAAGCCGCATGATATTGATATGCGAGATATTGACCCAAGCGGCATCTTTGATGCTCTCAATTCAGCCGGCAGACCCGAGGTCGGAAGCTGGAAGTATGAGGAAGGCCTCGAGAAATGCCTCGGTTTGGGTGCAGATGCTATGCAGGTGAAGAACACGGGGTTTGTACCAAGTCCTGAGCGAGGGATGGAACCTGATCAGACCTAACACCAAAGCCGGGCTAGGCGCTCAGTTGCTATCGAGCGCACGCGCGCTTCGAAGTTCCCACGCCGCAAGACAAGACGGCAGGCGGTGCGACGGTAGAAGAACACGAAGCGTCGGGAGTGGTCCAATCCACGTGGTCGCATCCCGTCGACATGGCATCGGAGATATGGCCATACACCACCAAGCCCTTCAAAGTCGAAGAAGATCTGAAGCTAGACAAAGATGGCGTGGTTCCTGACATCAGGCTGGATTGTAAACTAGAGGGCAGAGCAGGACGACTAGAAGGAACCTCGATAGAAAACGGTCCGCAAATCCGAATACACCCTGTGATCACCCCGATCATAGTCAGAGGCTGGAGCACGATTATCGACTGGACCACCCAAGGGAGACGCATCCACGGGGGACTGGATGCAAAACACCCTAGGTAGTCTCGATCTCGGCACATTAAATACCGAGTATCTCTTCCTTCTTGAAAGTGTACCGTAACTGCTCACTTGACGCATAATTTGCACCTGACCTTTGAAAGATTAATCACTCTACTACACAGCTCGTCCAGTCAACGTGAGTTTTGCAATATGTGATATAAAAAAGCGAGAATTGTATTAGTAAGTAGGCTCGAGGACGCATAAGATGGTAATGTGGGAGGAGATACGATGGAGACTGAAGGATCAAGAGAGTTTGGTGGGAGATGAGGTAGATGAAGCAGATGATGCGTCCAGGTACGCCTGGTCTCAGCAATAGTCTTGGAAAATAATCTCAAGTGTTCTATATACCCCAAGGGATCTATATGTATGTACGTCTTTGGGTATCACGCGACCAACCAACCGACAAATTGAACCAAGCCAACGGCGTCCGTCCCATTTCCGTGGCCATTCCCTTCGTTATTATGCTCTAGACGACTCCTCGGGTTCATGCTTGACCTGCCGTGTCAAGTCGTTACCTCCACTTCCTACGCAGGCCCAGCACTCCCCGAGCTTTCCCCCACCGTATCCCGGCCACCCCTCATCCTCCTCTCATACTCCTCCTCCACCAAGCTCTGTTTCTTCACAAACTCCAGTACAATCTCTTCCTCAGTCCTCTGCTTCTCTAAAGACTCCATGCGTTCCTTCTCCGCTTTCTCGCTTTCCTCGAGCGCCTTCTTTAAGTCTTCATTAGAAACCGTGTCCTGGTTCGCGAGCTTCTCTTTCTCGTGTCGCTCACTTTCCTCGATAGCTTTACGGAGTGCCTCGTCTACGGCTGTGACATTGTCGCCTAAGATACCCTCTTCCTGCTCGCCGACAGCCATGTTGTACGCGTAGACGGCGTATTCGGGGGGTAGAGTTTGCAGACGCGCTAATTTTTCGCTCTCGGCAATCATGTGCTGGAAGTCTTCGTCGTCCTCCGTATCGTCGCTATCCCACTCGTTGTCGCTTTCGCTTCCGCTTGCTCGCGCCCTTCGTTGATGCTTCCCCGTGTCCAAAAGACTTTGCCTGAGTGTCTCCTCAAGCACCTTCTTCTCCTCCTCGGATGCACCGCTTTTGCCTGCCTCTTCAATACTAGCATTGATGGCTCTCTGCAGTGCTTCCTCTTCATCCTCGTCGTGGGAGGCCGGGCGCTGGAGCTCCGCAATCGAGGCGCGGATCGCGTTTGCGATAACTTCGTCTTCTTCAGGGTTGCCGCGCGAGGCCTCGGCGACCGAAGCAGCGATTGCGGCTTCGATTTGGCGCTGCTCGGCTGCTTCTTCGGCGACGAGTTGTTGTGCTTCGAGAGATAGGTCGGAGTGTGACGTTGTAGGGCGGGGGAACGTGTTTGCGTGCTGAAGTGGGATGGTGGGGATATTGGGATGCTGATGTGCGGTGACTTCAAGGTCTGAGTAACTGCCCTGGTCGCTCAGTGTTGTCGGGAAACTAGGGCGACCCTCCTTGTGTTTGTTGAAATGCGAATTTATCTTCGCCCAGCGCTCGTGCCGTTTCTTCCTCCTCTCGTTCATCAAGGTATGTAACGCTTCCATCTGATCTTCGCCTACGTTCTTCTTCTTCTTGATGTTCAAACGGATGCACTTCCATCGGTTGATTATATCTGCACGCTTATCCTCTGAGATAGCAGAGGTTTCGTCGTAGCCCTGCGAGATTCTTGCGGCGATGATGTAGTTCTGGAGGTTTGCTCCTTTGCCTTTCATAGCTTCTTGGTACAAACCTTTCATAACGTAGGCGGGGAGTCCGAAAAAGCCTGCGCCAACACGGGGAAGTATACTGAAGATGCCGCGACCCACACCTTTAACGAAGCCAATTCCGCCTTCCTTTTTGGCTCCTTTGTAGGGGTCTGTAACGAGGCCTGAAATACCCTCATACAAGCCGAGGCCAAGTTCCTACAGATCGCATAATTAGCATTCAAACATGATAACAATATGACCCGGCATGTATACGAACCTTTACAGCAGTCCTCATTCCACTCTGAAGATCAGTTACCTTGTCGACCTGCCGTACATCTCCGCCCAAAAGTTTTGGAACATTATGGAAGCCTTTTGAAACATTCAAAGAGAAATCTAGAGGCGACTTGAAGCCCGCTCCCACGATCTTGCCAATCCCTTTCCCGGTACTGACGGCGGCGTCAGCGTTCATGTTATGGAATTTGTCTGAGAAACTCGACGTGTATCCTGCTTCGGACTGCAATTCCGTGCCCGAGACAGACTTTCCGCGTCCATGGTGGAAGCGTTCAACGGGACATCGATCTGTCGATGCACTACGCGAAACTTGTGTCGATGCTGCCATGGCCTGTGACATGAAAGTCGTCCTGCGAGTCGGTGTACCTGGGCTCGTCATCCTCGTCATCTCTGAACTTGAACTATTCCGGGCATGCTCTGACCCATCAGGAGTCATCTCAGTAACTGTGGTTCTTGGTGATTGCGTCCCCGGAAGTGTAGATGCGCTGGGAGAATCATATAATTGGGTGTTTGTCGCTGGTTTGGGGGTCGTCGTACGGCCAGTACGAACAGTATCCCCTGAGACAGAGCTCATTTTACTTTTCCCTTTTTTATTCTCGGGGTGAATATTGAGTAGCTTGAGAGTCTCGATCGGGAGATCGGCGATACCCATCATCATGGTTGTCGCAGTTCCGATGATCGCAGTCGCGCCACCTGAGATAGGATCCCAAGGGCCCTCGTCGGTTTCATATTCGCGTGGTCGGAATCTGTAACGGTAAGCTGAGGTCGAGTCGCATCACGAATTACACTTACAATTTCAGCTCGGCAAAGTTGAGCTCTCCCTCTTGGCAGAGGACGGTTGCAGCTAAAGCACTCAATCTCACTTGCGTTCGCTTGACTCTCCAGACCGCAGGATGATTGGGGGAGACTGCGCATCGCAGATCGTCGACTTTTAGCATTTGATGGAATGATTGTGCGCCGTTCTGACCTCCTTGCTCTTGGCTAATCTTCTGAGAAAGTTCTTGCGCCCTCTCGAGAGATTCTGGTTTGAGAGCTTCATTGATGGCGGCGGCTAGTTTGTCTGCCGTCAACTCCTTGTACGGGATCGGATGGGGACCAGCGCCAGCTTTCGCCGTCATTGCTCCCCAGAAAGGCTGGTCTCCAAAGAATGGGATAACGACTGTGGGTCTTCCAGCTGCGATACCTGCAGCGGTTGTTCCTGCACCGCCGTGGTGAACAACTGCAGAAACATGCTTGAACAACCAGTCATGAGGGACGTTTCCAAGCATAAAGACACCCTCGGGGATTCCGAGCTCATCAGCTCCCAGACCACCCCAGCCTTTCGAGACCAAAGCTCGTCTTCCAGTCTTCTTCACAGCTTCGAAGATCATCTTGGTCATGGCATTGGGATCATCTACTACAATCGAGCCGAATCCAATATAGACAGGTGGCTCTCCAGCGGCAAGATATTCGGCAAGCGCTGGCTCAGGGGTGAAGTTTTGCGCCAGAGAAAGAAAGTAAAAACCCGATATAGAAATGTGGTGACCCCAGTCTTTGGGTTTAGGGATCAACGCGGGAGACCTGTAGACTCAGTAAGGGGAACTGTATAGTTCGCTTAGTGCTAAACTTACCAGCAGTATGTGTAGGGAATCTTCATTCTCGCTAGCATACCAGGAGCCCAGATCATGCTTATGGGCTCCAAGCCAAGGCTATCTCTTCGAAATTTATTTATAACGTCTCCCAACCCTTGCCACGTCAACATGTCGACCAGCGTATATGATATGAAGTTCGTTATAGACGCATCTGCATTAGTAGACTGGATATTCGCAAGAGGATGGGGAAACTGCTGCGTAGGTGACCACGGCATACTTAAAGGGGAGTTAGCTTGTGATAGACAGGAACA